>PVKM010005833.1:0-46427 GCA_004027735.1 Carollia perspicillata | reverse complement strand
GAATGACCATGTGACTTGTCTGGCTGGTGAACTAGGAAGAGAATGTGAAAGTGTCCCCTCCAGGCAGACACTTTAAGAGCTCAGTTCTCTTTTCACTGCCTCGGTGGTGATGGAAGTATGTGCCAAGATGCAGCATCTATCAATCTACATCCCTAAGGGATTATATGAGAACAACCCCTTTGCTAACCTGCTGTGGACATAACATAAGAAAAAAAATATTTTGTTTTAAATTGCTGAGATTTAGGGGCTTGTTAACAGAGCATATCCAAGCAATCCTGACCACATAAATGGAGGCACTCCCCCTACAGTCTGCCCATCTACCCGGAGCCCCAAAATCTGCTTGGCTTTTGTTGTAGACATTTGTAGTTACTTTCCCAGGATCCACCTCCCTACCCCATGGCTCCTGACAGGGGTTTCCACATGATTCCAGTGAAGTTCTCTCTACCCCAGGCTCCACGGGGCAGCATGCCTAGGCTAAGCCAAAGGGAATATTCCATCTGCCCCACCACAGTGATTGGGTCCATAGTGGACATGTGCCCATATCTGGTCCAATCAAAGTGAATCTCGGGACTCTTGCTGGGAATGCACACATTTACCAATATTAGAGCAATTTTCACATTTCTTCATCATTAGTTACATGCTATCTTATTAATTATACTATGTATTTTTGAGAACAGGAATTATAATTTACCTTTTTATTGCCAGAACCAGGCATGTTTGGCACAGTATACATGCTTATAAAAAATCACTGATCACTTAAATGGGGAATAAAATTTTACTCCTTTTATTCAAATTTCACTCCTCAAATTTCAGGGTGACCTACCTGTCTGGAAACTACATTCAACTATTTGCACTTTGTCCTTTACTCCATCTTGATTTAAGAATAAATAAATTTGTCTAACACTGGTCTGACTTTCAAAAAATTACATATAAAAACTTCATTTTCCTTTACCTGTGGTGTTTATGGCATTTGCATGGCTTCTCGGACAGATCTCTTCTGGGTTCCCTTCTGCTGAGCAGCATCAGCACCAAAACCCCCACGATGAGTGAAGTGACTATTTGCCTCTCTGTGAACACACCAGACAAGCCCTGGGCCACCAGAGGAGTCTCACTTCCATGACCAATTCGTGTTCCCTTACCAAGGGCATCTTTACAGTGCCCAGAAATAATTATCACACACCAAGCAACCTTCAGGATTACTTTAATCGTTCCTATTTTCCTCAAATTCCCTAACTTCTTTTTGATACTGCCCTCTAACCCTCAACCCCACCATTCAAGGCTTAGCCTCTTCCTAGAGAAAACAGAAATCATCAAATAGGAATTCTCTCATTTTTTCCTGAAACCAAACATCTACAATTATCCTAGCCACCTCTCTTCCAGTTGTGACAGAATGGTCTTTACTCCTATGCTTTGAATACTCTCTCATTTTTAAAATCTTACACCATCTCTCAATTCTCTGTCTTGCCTATTCGTCTTCTTTTTTCATGAACCCTTCCCATTAATTTAAATGCACTCAAGTTTCTCTCTCTCTTAAAAAAAATTCACCTAACTTACTCCCCATTAGCTACCACCTATCTTTTTCCTTCCCGTCACATGTAAAGACAGGAAAGGCAGTGAGGTATAGTGGTTAAGAATATGATTCTGGTACCATGCTACCTAAACTGAAACACATCATTTAATGAGTCCGAGACCATGGCCAATTACTTCATCTCTCTATGCCTCAATTTCCTCACATGTAAAAAGGCTGTATCTCTCTGATAATACTGATGTAAGAATTAAATGAGTTAGTATATGTAAAACACTGACAACAGTGCTTAGAATACAGTAAGCATGATGTGAAGGTTTGCTTTAATCACTTTTACTTTCATGTCTTCACTTTCATTCATTTCTCAGCCCATTCTGACATATCACTTTACCATAAACAGTATTTATTAAGAACACCAATGACCTATGTTGCTAAGTCCAATAAATATTCTTCAGTTACCATCTTGAGATCTAGGCAGCTGTTGACAACAGCTCTTCTTGGAAGATTCTCTTTCCTAGTCCATGGCTTCAATTACCACTTACCTGTTGGTGTCTTACCCATCTTTACCTGTAACCCAGACCTTTCTTCTACTCTCCAGGCCTCACAAGGCCAGTCTCTGGCCCAGACCTGTCTTCTTGAATGTCTCAAAAGCATCTCATATGCACCACATCCGAAACTGAACCATTAACTTTTTTCTCCCAACCCCCTTTGCCTTTAATATTCTTTTGGCCCATCTTCACCTGAAGTAGTAGGGGCTGACCCCTACTACTACTTTAGATTTTAGCCTAAGTGTCACTTCCTCAGGGAAGACTGAGGTGAATACCCTCAAAGAAACTTTCCTAGCGCTCTACTTTACACCTGCAATCAGTTAGGCTACTCAGGATCAAGCACCATGTCTGTCTTCTCACTATTGTATCCCAAGAAATGAATGAGGTTGCCTCCAAAGCCCTTTCATTCGCACCAGGATCTCTCTGCACTCAACATGTATTAACTGTGCTACTTTGTGCCAAGCTAAAACACTACTAATATAGTTAAAACTGAACCGAGTGCAAAAAAGTCTAGCAGGGAAGACAGTATTTAACCAGTCCCCCGAGTTATTGTACTTTAAATTGCAGTAAAAGGCTTATGAATGACTTCTATTAAGCCTAATTCAGGGAGATTCATCCATTGGACAGCCAACACTATGCAATGCAACGGATCTATGCAATGCAACAGATCTAAGCAATCAGTGCAATTTTGTGTGTGTTGGGGTGGGAGGGGGCATGTTGGGAACTGTGTTTACAATTCACTTACCACTTATCTTACCTTAGCAAGCCAACTACCTATAACCCAATACTCCTGTATCCCAATACACAAAGTAGCAGCGAACTTATGACGCCAGACAGCTACACTGCCTCTGCGGCGAGTGAAGGTGAGGAAGTCCCAGGGAAGAAAAGTAGAGGGCTGAGCTTAGTGAACAGTCTGTGGCTGGAGCCAGGAGGGGTACAGAGGGCTGAAAAGAAAACGGACCCGAAGTTGCAGCTAGGATTGGGCTGCAAAGCACCCTGTCCCGCCAGCTGGCACCTCGGGTCCCCACCCTCAGAGCCCATCCCGCGAGACTACAGCCAATTCCCAGGATTTCCCTACAACTCCAGCTAAACACCCGTAGGGGCGGGGCAATAAGAGAATTAGGCGGCACGAGGCCGCGCCCCTTACAGCGCTCTGGGATCTCGAGAGAGTTGCGCTTCTCGCGATATTTCCGGAGCCGACGGTCCACGCGGAATCGGGACGTGTGTGCTGTGACAAGAGTGCTAGGAGGGCGGAGGCTGTGCAGGAGGGAGAATCCTCTTTGGCCTACCCTACGGAAACCAGCGAGGGAGGGTGGTGATTGCTACCCTTTCCCGTTGTCGCGATGCCCAGCGCCAGCCGCAAGACTCAGGAGAAGCCGCGGGAGGTCATGGACGCGGTGGAAGTGGGTTTCCACCTTTCTCGGGCCTGGGAGGACAGACCCCTGGGCTGGATCGCGCTGAGGGAGGGAGTAGGGTGAGCTGGCCCTGCCCTCAGGGCCCTTGTCAACATTTTGCCTGCGGGCCGCGAGCCTGGGTTCCGGACGCCGAGAGCCCTCACTGGGACTCCAGGGCCCTTATCCTTGCCAGAACAGCGTGGCCAGACCCACTCCAGATCGCATTTCTTACAGGCCTGGCTTACAGGAAGGGTGCCGCGGGGTGGGATGGACTTGAAGCACCCCCTGCCCCGGAAGTAGGAGCGGCGGGGTAACACTGAAACTTCCCTGGGTTGGGCACAACCTTCGCGTAATCCACCACCACCGCCTCGGAAAATCTTGACGTCCACTAATAATCGATTTTTACTCAGCGCTCGTGTTCCTAATGTTTTTGCAAGTAATGACAGTACTTCGTAAAATGGTTTAATGACCGTTTTCCGTGTCGGATTTAAAGAACACTTGTCATCTTTATTTTCCTTCTCCCTCTAAGTGTCTCAGTGAGGTAGGAAATTTGCAGAGAAAGCATTTGAGATGAAGTGACCCAAGATCATGTGGGTAATTACTACCAGGGGTCCTTCAGTGCTTTTCAGAAATGAAAGTTTGATACCATAATACAGTGTGTTGTATTAAAACTGAGCCTTTAATCACTACCGGGCTCCTAATTTTTCTCTTGTGGAATTTTGAATTTGTGATAAACTACCTAAGGAATAGGTCATTTTAAGAATATTAGATGGAATAACTGTTGCTTTAAGATGAACAGTAATCTGTTTACGCTGCCCTAATGCTATATTGTGTGACCATATCTACTAGGGCTGGGGTTATCTTTGTCTTTAAGGTGTATTTTTTTAATATTATTAGTCGTCCCCCGGACCCCTCCCCCCCAAAAAAAATGCAGTAAGCATCTTAATGTGTCTCTTGGTTTATTTTTGTGTAATTAAAAAACCCAGTATCTCAGATGTAAAGGAGAGGATTCCAACAGATAAAGGAATTTGATACTGGCATTGTCATTTGCAACATGGTATGCTGAAACTGATTTTTAGAGACAGAAAGTTGGTGGATTTTAATGTTTTCCAAAAGGAAAGTTTTAGTTAGCTTATATCCAGCATCTCTGATTTCTAAAAATGTGGACCTCTGATGCTCAGAAAGTTTACCCAAAAATGTTGGTTCTCTTTGAACATCTCTTACTGTAATAGGAAGTTAATAAAACTGTGATACTTCATCCTACTCCCTTCACAGAGGCAATTTATATCCCTGTTTGAAGTAGTTTATTCTTATTTTGAAGAAGGTAATCAGGATGTGTTGTACATGGGTAAATTTTATCTGAGTGTTGTTAGGTATGGTATATTCATCCAAGAGTAGTGATCTTCAAAACAAACTAACCAGAAACTGGGTGCTTATCCTTCTTCCGTAGAGTACATAAGTAAATCTACCCTTTAAAACGACAACTCTTTGAACTAATAAAATGATCTTGCAAGTTAAAACAAATTTAATTTCACATTCTGTCATTTGTATTTATGTGTTTACTATGGTATTTTTAAATAAAAAGTCATAATGCAAAAACATTTTTTGTAGGATTATGCTAAAGAAAGATATGGAGTATCTTCAATGATACAGTCACAAGAAAAATCAGGTTAGTAGTATGTGGTGATAAAGCTTTTTTTTTCCTACTGGTTTCCTTCTAGGAAATCTCTTGATGAAGTTTTAATTAAGATTGGTATAACTCTGAAAAACTTAAATCACAGTGATAACATAAGCAGATATCATACCCTGTATAAATATGAGTTTAGGATCCCTACTCTAGAAAGGGAAGAAAATAATGTTAAGTGAGTATATTGAAATGTTAAATTATATTAAAAAGATATTCCTAAGTGATTGGGTAAAATATTTAAGATGTAACTCTGGCTTAGAAGACGAGAGAATGGTTAATAATACTGCCGTAATTATATACAACCTTTTTTGCATGCTCTGTGAAGCTACCTTCTTTATTTTCCCCTTGAATTTATTAGATTTCTTTGGAATTGACTTGTCATGTTAATTGATTTTTTTTAGACCTGTAGGTTTTCTTTTGTAGACATTTGCCTGCCTTTTGTTTTTAATTTTTTTCTAATATTTTCAACAAATTATCTTATTCAACTATTGAACAATCATTTCTCTTTTGGTAAACACCCCAAATTATGTCTTTCAGTCTTTGTACAGAAGTACTTAAGTCCTTCTAACTTAGGGACTTGCCCATGAATTTTATGCTTTGGAAATAACATATCTCCAGGTCAATTTTGTTGTTATTTTCAGTTTAGTGTATTGCCTGATCAAAAAATCACTTTCCTTCCCAACTTTATGGGAAAGTGTGCAGTAAAAGACCAAAATAATTTGCTAAACATAAACCATTTCTGAAATATAATAATGGTGTACTAAGATAATCAAGTATAAAATGGGATAGGAGCAGTATAGTTTGGAGATGACATTCCCCAGCCAGGGCAAGCAAGAGAAGTCATTTGAAATTTTTAGCTTAACTCTCTTCCTGAACTGGACTTTCTTGAGCTGTAACACACAGAAGCTCACTAGAGTTTCTGAGCCCTAACCACCTCTTGTCATAATTACTGTTCCATTTGGCTAGCAAATACAGACAACTGTCTTCCACTTACAAACTCTCCCCACCAGAAGAAAAGAAAACTATGTGTGTAACCCCATTACAGTAACATAGCAGTAAAATTCTACTTTTGGTTTTACCTCTGCTAAGATCCTCGTACTTTGTTCAGGCAAAATTTCCTTCCCTATTTGTTTTAGTTTCTCCAAATTTCTTTATTCGAATGCCAGTGGCTTAAAAGTATGAAGGAGGCGGTAGTTGTTCAAACTGAAACCCTACTGCCACTAATCATTGCCTAAGCTGGTCATACTGGTGGGAGTGTGATCTGTGCCTCAAGTGTGTGTAGATATGTTCAAGGTTGAGAACCCCAATGCTAATTGGTTGGAATACCACATGAAAGAAGAGCCAGTACTCTGTCTTTTTCAAAGTTCTATTAAAATTACCCTAATCATGACATTTATTTATCAGTCTACTGAAATTTGTGTTACCATGATTCATTAGATTGTGAGTTTTTATTGCCTAGTTAGTATGTCTTTGGCTTTTTCAATTTTGGCATTTCCAAATCTGACATTTAAATTTTTATGCTGTTTTGTCTGTCTTTTTTGTTTCACACTTTGTTTTGCCTGAGTTTACACAGCAGACTTGGAAGTTGGTTTATCTCGTAAGATCCATAGGCAATATTTTGTAGAAATTCTCACGTGATGCCCAATGGCTTGAAAATTCCTCATTCATTCAGTGCTTTTGGCAATGAGAACCATTGTATTCTCCTGTAAATCAAATTCTCCCTAAGCTACATCTCAAGACACAAATTACAAGTACATTTAGACAAAGTAGGTAAATAAATATCTCTTTTGATTTCATTGTAATATCACCACTAAAGGTATTAGTATTGTTGTAACTATGTTTTACTACATGAGATATTGACAGATTTTGTTAGGCAACAAAACCCTTGACAAAGAGATCTTTTATTACTGTTGATGTGATGTCCTGTCTACTACTATGCTTTTAATTAATAGTTAAATTTTTTAATATTCAAATTGCATATTTTAAGAATAAAATGATTTCTGGATCATGATTGCCTCATATTATCTTCACATAATAGTTGTTTTGTCGGTTTTCCTGTTTGGGGACTCAAGGTGGATATGGTACTCGGATATTAGTATTAGGGGACATAATTGTTGGGCCTCCCAGCCAGAATTTATTGGTTTACGTAACTATAGGGAACAAAGTGAGATGGCAGAAGGCGTGATTGGATCTAGAGGCTCAAGCAGTATTTTCAGCGCTCTCTGCACTTCTTGACTCTGCTTTCCTTTGGTTATTGAAGCCAATAACCAATAGCCAGTTGGCTATTGGTTTGTCTCATCCTACAAACTCAGGTAGTAGGACAGATGGTGGCTACAGCCCTGGGCCTATACCACCTCAGCTCAGCACCCCCAGGGAGAGCTTCATTCCCAGTATCTGTATATTAAGTCCCAGAGAAGGACTTTGATTAACTCAGTTTGAGCAATATCCCTTTCCCTGGATGAGTCGCTAGGTCCTGGGGAATAGGCTACCATTACTGTCCAGGCCTGGCAGAGTCCCCCACTATGGCCGGCTGACTTACATATTTTGACAGGCAAGCTAAAATACCATCTCTGCTTAGGCAAAGGCAGGTGATGGTGGGCTGTAGTTGGCCTTACATTTCGTTGAAGTGTTCAGCAGATTTGTATTTTGAAACAATCTCTGACTCCAGTGTAGACTGAAGAAGAGGATCAGCGATTGCCAGTTAGAAGGTTATTGCTGTAATTTAGGCAAGAGATAATAGTACTTTGGTCTGGGACAGTGGCAGTGAAGACAAAAAAGGACTGAATAGATTTTAAAGATATATTTAGAAAGTAAATTCACAAAACAAGGCAAATTGCATGTGGGGGTTGATTTTTAAAAAGGTGTCAGGTTGAAAATTAATATGAAGTACTTATGCTGGCTGTCAAAGCAGAATAATTATGATCTCTTTGTAAATTCTGAATTACAAGAACTGTTTCATTTATTTACCGTAGATCGAATTTTGGTTCGGGTTAGCGATTTGACGGTACAAAAAGCTGATGAAGTTGTTTGGGTTCGTGCAAGGGTTCATACAAGCAGAGCTAAAGGTAAGATGGATTTAATGACTAAAGAAGGCCCTTTTGGTAAGGACTCTGAATTTCTTGCTTCACATATGTTTCACAGACCAAAGTAAGTCTTTACAACAGAAACACCTGTGATTTTTCTTCAATCACTGTAAAGTATTAGTCCGTGGTTAATTAATTTTAGGTTCTTATAAGACATCCTTAAATATAATTTTTCCTTGAAGACTTAGATGATATCTGAGTTTAGTTTTTCTAAGTAAAGAGTATTTTTGAGAAGCTTTTCATTTATTAACAGCCTTTACAAAAAGATTTTATCTATTTATTTTTAGAGAGAGGGGAGGAAAGGGAAAGAAACATTAATGTGTGGTTGCCTCTCACATGCCCCATCCTGGGGACCTGGCCTGCAACCCAGTCATGTGCCCTAGACTGGGAATTGAACTGGCCACCCTTTGATTCACAGGCGGGCACTCAACCACTGAGCCACACCATCCAGAGCTATAACTTTATGCTCTTCACACACTTTTTCACATTTGATTATCCCTATAAATTTGTGACATAGGCAGAACAGGCATAAATGAGGAGACTGAGGTTCAGAATGATAAACAACTTATCCAACTTCTCATAGTAGTTGGTGGAATACAAACAATCCAGAAGCTTTCTAAGACGCCGTCTGTCTCCCTAAGAGGTAATTGCTTCTACAGTATTAAGTTACAGCATTTCTTACATTGTGTTTTACAATACTTGTTATAGAATTAATAGGGGCTCATTTTAAAATTCCCAACATTTTATACGTATGTCTCACTCTGTCATGATCACTACTATAAGAGTTTGTCTATTCTTCCAATGTTCTCCCCTCAAGTAGATGAATACTAATAGACTTTGAGAAGAATACTGATGGCGTTTTAATTTTTTTAAATATGTTGACTTGTCTTCCTGAAACATTGGGTCATTTATTCTACCAACGGATAAATCACATTGTATTGTAATCCCTAATTTACTTGGTTTTCTTCCATTAGCTTAGGACCTTTTTTCTGTCCCAAAGATGCACTTTGTTTCCTAAACATGGTTATTTAGCAAATTAAAAGACAGAATGCATGCTACATGTAAGGCTGAACCACAAATTCTTCTCTTCACACCCATCCCCAACATGGAACAATTTGAGTATCAGTAAAGATAGCTGTATGAATTGAAACATCAGCTGTGGTATATTTAACTCCGTAAGTATATAATAGTGCTAAGACAAACAGATAAAACCTAGTTGGTCACCAATGGAACATCTCATTATTTTGGAAATTGGTGAATAAGGAGAAAGTATTATTTCTGTGTGAATTGTGTATCAGTGGTTAACCAAATGGTAGATGCAGGAAAGCATCTCCTTATTTACATATTTTTTTATTTTTTAAGGAAGTGTCTCTTTAGAGAAGTATTTCAATTAAAAAAGTGAAAAAAGAATGTTAGACCATCACCAAATTTTGCCCTAGTATATTATCTAGGCACATTGATGATCAGTGATTTTTAACAACAGAATAAAGAAATAACCAGAAATACATCTATTCATGAAAGAATACAATACCATCCAATGAATTAGTCTTGCCTAAAAAATTTTACCTGAATCTCATTAAACCTTTAGATCTAACTACCAACTTACAGGAAAAATGTAGAACAAGGGAACATACTAAATGACAGTGGATATGCAATTAGCAAAATTAAACCATAGAGAACTACTGGGCAAAAAACAAACTCATCTCTTTCACAAATAAATTGAAAGAAGAGGGGGAACCTGTGGATTTAAACAGACTTAGGATGTCTCTGAACTAATCACTTATTTGGATCCTAATTTAAACATACAGTAAAGGAAGGGTGTATTTGAGACTCACGGAAATAGAACATTGACTGAATATTTGATGTTTAAAAAGTGGTGGGGTTTTTTTTTAGTTGAGATAATAGTACTGTGGTAAATTTGTTTTTAAAATATCTCTTAGGGATTCATAATTACACAGAGATACACTGCTGTAGCTGGGTTTACTTCAAATAGTACAGGCATTGAGGGATAAATGGATTGGGTTAAAGCTGAGAAAAGCATAGTCATGAGTTGATAGTTAAAGCGCATGAGGATTATATGTCATTGGTATCATTTACAAATAATGATAATTTTGTCCTTTTCTTTCAAATGTTTATCTCATTTCTTACTGTTTCTCTTTACAATAATTAGTAGATTATTTCTAATCCTATAGGGCACAGGTGGCAAACACAAGGCCCACGGGCCAAACCCAGTCCTCTACCTTGTTTCTACGCGATGGGAGCCCCAAGCTCTTGCCTAACTGTTCAGGAGTAGTTACATTTATACAGTCCTAAAATTACATTCGGCCCTTTGAAGGCAACCGAGAGGCTCATGTGGCCCCCAGTGAAAATGAGTTTGACACCCCTGCTATAGGGATTTCTACAATGAAGGTTTTTCACACAGCAGAGATTTAAACTCCTGATGAATTATTTCATGACTTTTTAGGTGTTCTACATAAAATGTCAGTAGAAACAATGCCACAGTTTAAAAAATATTAAACTTTTCTGTTATCAGAAATAGATTTTAAATTTTACCAGACTTTTTTTGTGTATTTATGTAGAGGTTTATTATATTTTCGTCTCTGCTTTTGTGTTGTTTGAAACTTTCCATATAATAAAAAATTAAAAATACAGTTGGCCCTCATTGTTCATGGCTTGTGTATTTACAAATTCACCTACTTGCTAAAATATATTTGTAACCCCAAAATAAATATGGGCAACACTTTGACTGTCTTCACAGACATGCCGGACATGCACGCATGAGAGTGGCAAAAGCTTTGAGTTGCCCAGGCATGCATTCCTAACTGAGGTCAAGCGTGATGAAGCTCTGTCTTCCTGAATCAGGTCTAACAAGCAGGTGTCCTTTTCACAATCTGTGTAATATCACATTGTTCAGTTTTGTGCTTGTTGGTGGTGATTTAGCTGTTTAAAATGGCCCCAAGCATAGTAATGAAGTGTTTTCTAGTGTCCCTAAGTCCAAGAAGCCTGTAATATGCCTCATGGAGAACATACATGTTCTAGAAAAGCTTTGTATTAGCATGTGGTATAGTGCTGTTGACTGTAAGTTCAGCATTACTACATGAACTCTACATATATTAAATAAGGTGCTTTTAAACAGAAACACACAAAACAAACTTATGTATTGATGGACTAATGAAAATATTATAACCCTAGAGGCTTACAGGAACCTAACCCTTTATTTCCTCTAGGAGCAATGGTTCAATATTTGCTAAGTCATTGTTCCTGGAGACTTTATAGAACATAATTACCACAAATAACAAGAATCAACTACATGCAGTTGTTTTGATTTACAATAATGAATTTCTTAATGTTGAACCATTTGTAGGTTCTTGAAATAAACAATTTGGCAAAGGTGTGGGTAGTATTCTTTAGTATAGTACTAGGTTAAGTTTCAAAACAATTTTGGAATTTTGCGTTAATCTGATCTTCATAATTTTTAATTGGAAAATCTTGATTTTAAGTTGTGTATGTGAGTTTAAGTTATAAGTTATTCAAGCAATATTTTCAGATGAATTTTTCAAAGAATACAGAAATGATACTTTCTTCTTTTTTTACTGTCTGTCCTCTGCTTTAACCTTTTCTATTAATTCTTAACAATTTGTTCGGCATTTTTCCAAAAATCTTGCTTTTAATATATGTATGTGCATGCACATACAGAGATACATAGTTTTTTACTTGTTTTTGTGTAAGTTTTAATTTGTCTTATTTTATGTAGATGACATGATTAACATGTTATTCTGCAACTTTTAAAATTTTCAGTGAACAATTTTTCTTGGAGATTCTTCCATGATACTCATTATAGATATGTATAAGGTAGTATTTCTCCAGTATAGATATCTAGAAGTGAAATTGCTGGGTTGAAGGGTATACATATGCATATTTAAAATTTTATACCAAAAGTAGTAACACATTAAAACTGGCTTTGGGAAAACAAACTATGCTAGCAATTTCAAGTAGAGCAAAGCTGTAAAAAAAACTATAAGGAAATGGAAGTGTCAAAATCATAATGTCAAAAGTATGACAACTAGAATCCTATTGTGCAAACAAAAAGAAAAGTCAGTTAGCATAACAAATATCTGTATCTTGCCTACAGGGCAGTGTTTTTATACATTCTTAAATATTAAAATCAGATTTCTCATAGTAAGTTTTCATGTCACATTTTAAAATAAGTGTTTTATATAGGAGCAAGGAGAAAATTTTTAATCCTTTTTTTAAATTTTATTTTTATTTTAATTGTTATGCAAGTACAGTTTTCTGTCTTTTACTCCCGTCCCAGTCCACCACCACCCCAGTGCTCCCCACCTCCCTCCCATTTCCACCCCCCTTAGTTTTTGTCCACGTGTCCTTTATACTTGTTCCTGTGACCCCTTCCCCTTTTCCCCTGAAATTCCCTCCCCTCTCCCCTGTCAGCCTGTTTTCTATTTTAATGTCTTTGGTTATAATGCTAACATTTAAAACCACTTTCTTTGCATTATGAAAGCTTTTGAGCTTAAGTCTATATATTGAAAGAGTAATTGAAATGTCAACAGTTCCTTTCAAATTTTATGCATACTACATGGGAGTAACTGGCATTAAATAATTCTCTTTCAATAATCTTTTTCCTAAAAACTTACTTACACTTAGAAAATAGCTAAATTATTTTGGTAAACAGATAATTTAGGATTCTTAATACCAAAGGTCAGAACCTCAACTTATATGCTTGCCAAAAATAATTTAGGGGAAATAACAAATGGAAAGTATTTAAAACAGGTCTTTGCTGCTTTATTCCCTGATTAACATAAATGATGTAGAAAAATGCTAATGTGGGAATTAGGGAGTTATGGTACATTATTTAAATAATGAATTCAGGAGCTTGGCAAGCTAAAAGACAGTATAGGAAGAGATGAAAACAAGATTGCCTCATATCTTTGATAACCTGGCTCTTCCATAAAGGCCCACTTTATTAGGGGCATCACCAAAATAGAGATGAGAATAAACTTCTTTGTCTTGACTACATACCATGTTTGATATTCAGCTCAGAAATAAAGATTGCACTCAGGGTGCTGTAAAAGTTTCCAACTTTACATTTTTCTGAAACACTACTTCTGTGAAATTTAAGAAGTAAGGTGCTTCTGAAAACTTAAGAATCAAAATCAACACATTTTTAACTGTTAATGACTTAAATTTAAACATTCTAAAAATAGTGACTTCATTCAGCTGTTTTCAGCATTGACTTATATCCTTCCATAAATTCTCCTGGCTGGAAAGCTCCAAGAAGAAACATAAGTAGTAGTTAGCAGTTGGTTCATCTGTCCTATAAAGTTTCTGTACTGAACTACAGTAAGGACTTTGTGCTAAACTGAGATATTATGTATTTGATTCTTAGAATAAAAAATAAATAAAAATTTCACTAGTACAGAAAGATATAACATGAAAAACACAAGTTTTACAATTCTAGGTCCTCTATCCTATCGCAGTTACTTCCCCCCCAAAATAACCTCTGCTGTTTTTTGTGGGTTCTTCCAGGAAAGCAATGTATTTACAAGCATGGATATCTCCTTTGTTTTGTTTTGTTTTTTAATTTATGTAACGGGTTATACACACTCTGCTTCTTGTTATCAACTCACCAGTGTGTATAAAATAATGGTTTGCAAAACATTGAACTAAGCAGATCGTGCAAGTGCAGTTTGTTACCAACCAGAGCTAAAGAAAGAACAATTTTATTAACCAACACCTGGCAAGAACTTGGTCTCAAAAGTACTTGAATTTACCAGGAACCAGTACTAAATTTTTTTTTGTTTTGTTTGAGTCTAAAAAAAAATTTTTTTTAGTGGACTATCAAGATTCTAGTATTGAAAGTGCTTTGAACACAAAGTTTGGAGACCATGGAGTTCGAGTCACATGTAGATCTGTTCCAATAGTAAAGACTACATTAGTATGAAGTGAGTGATACAGAAGTTTAGATCTCTTATATAAATAACACTGTTATAAACCTCTTTGTCACTAAGACTCTTTACATACTTAATTTCCTTAATATACGTTCTAAGAAATGTATGTCTTAAGCCCAAGAGAACATCTTTAAGACTTTTAATGCCCATTGCCAAACTGTTCTGAAAGCATTGGACAAGTTTACCTTGCCATTAGCAAGCTAGAAAGGAATGTTTTTCACTTAACTCTCCCAAGCAATGGATAATACTACATACTTTTTTATCTTACCTAATTTGAGAGGTAAAGAAGGTGTCATCATTGTTTGCTTCAACTTGAATTACTTCCTTTTCCAGTAACATTTTTTTCTGTACTAGGGGTTTTTTCTTTTTCTTTCAAATTACTATTCCAGTGTATTGCACTTTCATCTATTGGGATCACAATGTTTTTTACATACATGTCTTTAAGATTTTTTAAAAATATTTTATTGTTGTTCAATTGCAGTTGTCTGCATTTCCCCCGCACCACTCCTGACCACTCCAGCCAAACCCACCTCCCTCCCTTGTTTCCACCCTCCTCCTTCGTTTTGTCCTTGTGTCCTTCATAGTAGTTCCTGAAAACCCTTCCCCCCATTACCCTTCCCACCTCTTCTCTGGTTACAATCAGATTTTTCTTACTTTCAGTGTCTCTCGTTATATTTTGCTTGCTTTTTTCTTTTGTTGATTATGTTCTAGTTAAAGGTGAGATCATATGGTATTTGTACCTCACCACCTGACTATATGCTCTCCAGTTCCATCCATGCTGTCACAAAGGGTAGGAGCTCCTTCTTTCCCTCTGCTGCATAGTATTCCATTATGTAAATGTACCACAGGTAATCAATCCACTCATTTACTGATGGGCACTTAGGTTGCTTCCAGCACTTGGCTATTGTAAATTGTGCTGCTATGAACATTGGGGTGCATAGCTTCTTTTTGGATGAGTGTTTCAGGGTTCTTAGGATATAAGCCCAGCAATGGAATGCTGGGTCAGGAGGCAGTTTCATTTTTAGTTTTCTGAGAAAATTCCATATTGTTTTGTACAGTGGCTGCACCAGTCTGCATTCCCACCAACAGTGCACTAGGGTTCCCTTTTCTCCACATCCTCTCCAACACTTGTCAATTTATGATGGCCATTCTGACCAGAGTGAGGTGGTATCTCATTGTGGTTTTAATTTGCATTTCTCTGATGGCTACCGATGCTGAGCATCTTTTCATATGTCTCTGGACCCTCTGTATGTCCTCCCTGGAGAAGCGTCTGTTCAAGTCTTTTACCCATTTTTTAATTGGGTTTTTTGTCTTCCTGGAATGAAGCCCTATCAGTTCTTTGTATAGTTTGGAGATCAAACCCTTGTCTGAGGTATCATTGGCAAATATGTTTTCCTATATAGTTGGTTCTCTTTTCATGGTAATGGTGTTTTCTTTAGCTGTGCAGAAGCTTTTTAATTTGATGAGATCCCATTTGTTTATTCTTTCCTTTATGTCCCTTGCTTTAGGAGACACATCAGTGAAGATGTTGCTGCGTAGAATGTCTGAGATTTTCCTGCCAATGTTTTCCTCTAGGATTTTATGGTGTCACGACTTATATTTAAGTCTTTTATCCACCTTGAATTTATTTTTGTGTTTGGTGTAAGTTGGTTATCAAGTTTCATTTTTTTGCATGTAGCTGTCCAGATCTCCCAACAACATTTATTGAAGAAGCTATTTTTATTCCATTTTATGTTTCTTCCCCCTTTGTCAAATATTAATTGACCATAGAGACTTGGGTCTATTTCTGGGCTCTCTGTTCTGTTCCATTGGTTTATGTTTCTGTTCTTATGCCAATACTAGGCTGTTTTGATTACAGTCACCTTGTAATACAGTTTGATATCAGATACTGTGATCCCTCCTACTTTTTTCTCTTTTCTCAAAATTACTGCAGCTATTTGGGGTCATTTGTAGTTCCATATAAATTTCTGAAATGTTTGTTCTATATCTGTGAAATATATCATTGGTACTTTAATAGGGATTGAATTGAATCTCTAAATTGCTTTGGATAGTACAGACATTTTGATGATGTTAATTCTTCCAATCCATGAGCATGGTACATGCTTCCATTTGTTTGTGTCTTCCTTAACTTCTTTCTTGAGTGTTGTGTAGTTTTCTGAGTACAGGTCTTTTACCTCCTTGGTTAGGTTTATTCCTAGGTACTTTATTTTTCTTGTTGCTATATCTAGTGGGATTTTTTTTCCTGATTTCTGTTTCTGGTATTTCATTGTTGGTGTACAAAAATGCCTTTGATTTCTGATACTGACTTTGTATCCCGCTGTTTTGCCAAATTCATTTAGTAGGTCGAGTAGTTTTTTGGTGGACTCTGTAGGGTTTTCTATGTATAATATCATGTCATCTGCAAACAATGACAATTTTGCTTCCTCTTTTCCAATTTGGATGCCTTTTATTTATTTTTCTTGTCTGATTGCTGTGGGTAGGATTTCCAGTACTATGTTGAATAGGAGTGGTGAAAGCAGGCATCCTTGTCTTGTTCCTAATCTTAGTGGGAAAGCTCTAAGTTTTTTCCCATTGATTATGATGTTGGCTGTAGGTCTCTCATATGTTGAGAGGATGCTCCCTTTATTCCCACTTTGCTAAGTGTTTTTATTATAAATGGGTGCTGTACCTTAGCAAATGCTTTTTCCGCATCTATTGATATCAAATGTGATTTTTGTCTTTCATTTTGTTTATGAAAAATGTATGTGATGAAATGCATGTGATGTATTACGTTTATTGATTTGTGAATATTGTACCATCCTTGCATCCCTGGGATGAATCTCACTTGATCATGGTGTATGATCTTTTTAATATATTGCTGAATGCCATTTGCCAATATTTTGTTGAGGATTTTAGCATCTATGTTCATCAATGATACTGGCCTGAAGTTTTCGTTCTTTTTTATGTCTTTATCTGGTTTGGGGAGTAGGATGATGCTGGCTTTATAAAAGAGCTTGGAAGTCTTCCATCTTCTTGAATTTTTTGGAATAATCCATGAAGGGTAGGGGTTAGCTCTTACTTAAATGCTTTGTAAAATTCTCCTTTGAAACTGTCTGGTCCAGGGCTTTTGTGTGTCGGAAGCTTTTTGATTACTGCTTCAGTTTCATCAGTTGTTACTGGTCTGTTCAGGCTTTCTGCTGCTTCTTCATTCAGTTTTTTGGAAGATTATATTTTTCACAAAACAAGCCTCAACAAGTTCAAGAAAACTGAAATCATATCAAGCATTTTCTTCAACTACCAGGGACTGAAACTAGAAACCATCCTCAATTTAAAACCCCAAAACACTCAAATTCGTGGAGATTGGATAGTATGCTATTAAACAATGAATGGGTCAAGAATGAGATTAAGGAAGAAATCAAAAAGTTTCTGGAAACAAATGAAAATTAACTCACAACAATCCAAAACTTATGGGACACAGCAAAGGCAGTCCTGAGAGAGTTCATAGCAATATAGACCTACGTAAAAAAGATAGAAATATCTCAAACAGGCTAACCCTGCACCTACAAGAACTCGAGGAACAACAACAAAGATAGTTCAGAGCATGTAGAAGGAAGGAAAGAACCAAGATCAGAGCAGAATTAAATGACATAGACACTAAAAGCACAATTCCAAGGATCAGTAAATCCAGGAGCTGGTTCTTTGAAAATTCAGATACACAAAATTGACAGGCCTTTAAGCAGACGCATCAAGAAAAAAAGAGAGAGGACCCAAATAAACACAATCAGAAATAGGAGAGATTACGACTGACACCACAGAAATATAAAGGATTGTAAGAAATTACTATGAACTGTATGCCAAGAAATTTGAAAACGTAGGTGAAATGAGTGGATTTCTTTAAGATTTTTATATATTAAAGATATTAATTCATATAGGTTATGTCATTCAGTAAATATTTTTCCCTGAGTATTTTAATTTTTTGTGTATAGACATTCTATAATTTTTAAACATAGAAAGTTCTCCCATCCTCTCTTGTCTACTTTAATACTCAGTTCTATTTTTTTACTATTTTTTATATTTTTTTCTTCAACTTCTGAATTCCATCTAGAATTAGAATCTCTTATCCTCCATTGATCTGGTTGTTTTTGTGTTTCACCCCCTTCTTCTCATCTGTTGGATTTGTTATATAAAGAAGAGGTTTAATTTTTAGAATTGTATGCAATAAATACATTAAACATTAAAAGAGAACAGTAAACATTCTTTGCTTTACCCTTAACCTCATGATTTCCTTTCAGTAGCAGGTATGTCAAGTCTTAGGAAATATATTTGCTTCTATGTTTAATTTCCTAGAACTTCCAAGGTTCTACTTACTGCTTGTGTTGAACTATTTCTTTTTCACTTTAGGTAATTTTTTATTTTTCAGTTACAGTTGACATACAATATTATAATAGTTTCAGGTGTACAACTCAGTGATTACATGTTACGTGACTTACTAAGTGCCACCCCAACATATCGAGGACCCACTTGATGCCATGTGTAGTTACTACAGTATTACTAACTATATTCTCTGTGCTGTACTTTACATCCCCATGACTATTCTGTAACTATTAATTTATACTTCTTAATCTCTCTACCTTTTTCACCTCTCCTCCTAAGCCCCCTCTCACCTGGCAACCATCAAAATGTTCTGTGTATCTAGGAGTCTGTTTCTATTCCCCTATTCAATTATTTTTAGATTCCACATGTAGGTGAAATCATACGGCATTTGTCTTCCTCCATCTGACTTATTTCACTCAGCATAATACCCTCAGGGGCAGGCCCAGGATGGCTATGAATGTGACCCAACACAAAATTGTAAATTTACTTAAAACCTTTTTTTCTTTACTTGTCAGTTTTTGTTGGTTGTTTGTATATTTAATATGTGGCCCAAGACAATTCTTTAGTGTGGCCCAGAGACACCAAACGGTTGGACACCCCAGACACCCCTGCTAGGTCTTTTTATGTTGTTGCAGATGGCAAGATTTCATTCTTTTTTATGGCTGAGTCATATTCTATTGTACGTATGCACCACTTTTTTAAAAAGATTTTTATTTATTTTTAGAGAGAGGGGCTCAGAAGGAGAAAGAGAGGGAGAGAAACATCACTGTGTGGTTCCCTCTTGCATTCCCCCTACTGGGACCTGGCCTGCAACCCAGGCACATGCCCTGACAGGAATCGAACTGGCAACCCTTTGGTTCCCAGGCCCACACTCAGTCCACTTAGCCATACCAGTCAGTGCTGTATGCATCACTTCTTTATCCATTTATCTATTGATAGACACTTGGGTTGCTTCCATATCTTGGCTATTGTAAATAATGCTGCAATGAACATATGGAGGTATGTCTTTTCAATTTAGCATTTTGGTTTTCTTTGGATGAATACCCAGAAGTGTAAATTGCTAGGTTCTTCCTTGTCTCTTATTATATAGCCTTTCTTTTAAAGTCAGTCTGGTCTGGTATTAGGTATTGCTACCTCAGCTTTTGTTTGTTTTTTTCATTTCAATGAAATACCTTTTTCCGTCCCTTTACTTTCAGCCAGTGTGTGTTTTTCAATATGAAGGTAGTGTCTTGTAGACAGCATATATGAGCCTTACCTTTCTTTATACCTACCTCTCTGATTGTATCATTGTCTTAAAAAATTTTTTTATGATTAGAAAAGTAGCACATACTTATTGTAGAAAGTTCAGAAAATACAGACAATTAGGAAGAACAGAATAATTCCCTGGAATTTCACCATCCATTAGTAGCCACATTTTGGTGGGGGGTTTTTTCCCTACACAATCAATTTTGATACGCTTTTTACATGAACAAAATTGGGATTATACTCTATGTATAGCATTTGTCATGTTTTCACATGATAATCTATCATGAGTGTCTAACAAATATTTGTTTGGCATTCCAGGCACTCAGCATAGTTTTCTCAAATAGTAATCCAGCTGTGAAATAGGAATGACAAGCCTCAAATAAAGAACCAGTGGTAGTTCTGCTATTAATAATAGTAGTTAACATTAATATTTGTAGTTAATATTTAATATTCATAGTTAACACTCACAACTCTAAATACATTACTTATATAATTTTCAAGATTATGTAAGAAAAGTCAGTAAAACTCCATGAGTTACAGCTATTATTTTTCCCATTTTGCAGATGAAGAACTGAGGTATAGTTTGGTTTACTAATTCTCCCACAGGCTCCTTCATAAGGAATGGTAGGCTAAATATGATCCTGGGTCTTTAGATTTCAGAATTTTCACTTACACTAAATGTTGCCCTTACACTAAATGTTGCCTCCCACAGTCCTGACTTGGAGAGACATTTTCCTGTGCTCACCATTTGTATGCCCTGTGGAGCTCTCCATTTTCTCTCAAAGTCTTATGTGTATTAGAGTTCATTGTGGGATGGCTTTGTAGTACAGGTAAGTCTGTGCTGCCTGTCTGTCTTGTTAGAGGAGCTAAAATACTAACTAAATCATACGTGTTGCCTTCCAATTCACGTTAACATTCTGTTCCACGTGGGCTAACATCTGTCTGTGGGTTCAGTAGTTCCTAGGATGTCATTTTGATCTATTCTGCAGACATCTCTCTTAAATTTATCAGTCTTTATCCATTCAGTGTCTTAATATCTCCTTGAATTTGTTTAGTACATGTAACTTTCTTTTTCAAAATTTTACTTTGTGACTGGATCATATTCCAAAGGAAAGAAAATGAGTGTCTATTTAGTGGCGAAAATACATTAATCATGTATGACCTGGAAATCTGTAGATTATGTTTGTGTTGGCATTTTGTTTACAACTTTTTTTTTAACTCATGATTGCTATCTGATTTTCATTTCGAAATACTCTATATTGAAAGTATTAATAACTATAAGTCTGCTTTCATTTTTGCTGGGATTTTTTTGCAAGGATAATTCTCAGTTTAAAAACCAAAATCATCTTTTGATGTTTTGCAAGACAAGCTAATGAGAAAAGTGGTCTTGAAAAGGTTTATCTTGTCTTATGAGGAAGTATTTTCCCAAAACTTGACCAGAGATTTATAAAGGATCTGCTTTGAAGGAAAGAGATGTCACAAGGATACATAGTGACTGGAATCTATTAAGAATAATGTTTTCAAAACATTTAAGAATAAGGAATGATGGTTCCTTATGAAAGTAGGGGACACCAAAAAGCCCAGAATACATAAAAATAAAACTGGTTGTAGGGCATAAAGAGAGTGATCTTTTATAAAGTTATTTATAAGGAATAAAAATATTTGAAACTACTATAAAGGATGAAGGGTTAAGAAGATGATAAAGGAAAAATAAAGGAAATACAACATGAAAGAAACTAGCCTGTCATTCTAAATGCTCTTTAAAATGTACTTTGGTAGGAAGTAAAATGGACCACCGGCATAGAATGCTTGTGTTCTTGTTCCTAAAGCTCTTTATTAGTACTTCCATGGTTGCATCATTGAAGCCCATGGTGGTTAGCATAATGCCTGTAGAATGTACTAGCTTTTAATGAATATTGAAAATGATCTGAAGTTACTTGAAATTTGTTTAATAAATCAATACAATGACAAAATAATTGTTGATTTATAATATTTTTTAAATTAGTGATTTGCTGGTATTCTCAAAACAAACATGTTAAAAGCATTTTTGTTTCTCTTAGTAGGAACTTGGGTTTCTTTAAAACTTGTCAGTTGAGTATGAGTATTTTGACTGAAAGCCATGTATATGCATGTTACGTGCCTGATGAATGTAGTAAATTTTGGTCCTATTTTAAAGTAGAGAAACATTTTCCTTCTTTGTAAAACCAGAGTTAACATGCCCTTAATGCATTTGTGTTCTTTCTGTCTTCAGGAAAACAGTGTTTCTTAGTCCTACGTCAGCAGCAGTTTAATGTCCAGGCTCTCGTGGCAGTGGGAGACCATGCAAGCAAACAGATGGTTAAATTTGCTGCCAAGTAAGTAAGCAATTATATCGTGTTGTCAGAATAAACAATGGTGGGAACCAAGACTCGCAGCAGTTTGGACCATTTTCATATATTAACATCAATGCTCCGTTTGTTTGAAAATGTAGTTATTTAAACTGTCAGTTCAGTGTTGCTGAATACATTAAACTTAACAAAAGAGAAAATATGGAGTACAGACTTGAAATTCATTGAGAACTGCTGAAGCAGCATTCTCTGCAGACAAGTCACATTTACTTTCAAGTAGAATAACAAAAAGCCTGGCAGTCTCAACATAGCAGAGCAACTTTATTTTGTTATGTTTCTTGAGCTTCATTTCCTCCCTCCCTTCCTCAGTTGGATTTGCATATTCAACAACAAGTTTTCTAACCGAATAAAAGTGTATAAAATTAAAAAATGTAGTTTTGCAAATGATTGGCTCCTGAAGGAAGTAAGATGCATCTTATAACTTTGACACCCAAAAGGTAAAAAAAAAAAGTAAAAATTGTTCTTTTTCTTTTCTAAAGTCTTGCTGTCTGGCTCAGAGTACCCAAAAGAAGCGCATTGTTTTGTCTAGTTTACACAAAGCAGGATACAGAGATAGTGTAGTGGTTGTACATGCTGTAGCTCTAAGGTAATAATAGTTGGTGAAATGGCTAGTGTTGTTTGCTGTATGTTTTTCTCAATTCAATTAAAATTTTATTTCCGTGATAATGATCAAAGAAGACTTGGAAAATGGATTATCTTTAGATTTTAAGTAATAGAGTTCTTCATAGACATATATGTTTTTCAAAGAAAGAAATGTAATCTAAAGTAAATGTTATATTTTTTTATTGATTTTTATGTCTTGTCTTTAGACCTGTGCTTTAAAAGATGAGTTAATATAGGTAAAATTACCAATTTTAGAACTAGAAAGAAACTAAAAAATGATCTTATTTAATACCCTGATTTATGTTTGGGCCCCCCTGACTCCACCAGCACAGTATGATTTATGTACAGTGGATGCTTAGCCACTAGTTTTGGTTTAGAGATTTATTTATCAAATTCATTATCATATCACAGCGTTTTAATATAGTGAGTGGATGATCAGCAAGTGGTTTTTGGTTTAGAGCTATATTTATCAATTTCGTTTTATTGTATCATAGCAATACCTGCACTCTGGTTTAAAAATTCCAATGCCATTAATTGCATCAATTCACCAGTGAATTCAATAGTATTAGTACTACTATCATAGTAACCCCATCTCTCCCTAGCTCCCGGCCCTGTTGCCCAGAGACTGTCACTTACATCTCTTCTACTTATATCTTGTAATTAGGTTTGCTGTTTGCATCTCATAGTCTGTAAGGGTTTGTGCTTGTGGGTTGCATATATCATCTAGCCTTTTAAGGTCAATCTGTATCCTATGAAGTGGGGCATAAATAAGCTAGGACCCTAGATATAAACTTTATATAAAGGGCTTTCTAATATAAAGAGCCCCTGGAAACTATAGATGTATATGCTAAATTATATTTAATATACTGAAAGCTACTGGAAGGTCAACTTCAAATGACCAAAAAAATAACCTTAATATCTTTTGTTTTTTATATTTTAATTGGTTCTGAAAACTAATATATGAAGATGGAAATTCTATTTAGACTATATTTTTTCCATTAAACTGCATTGTTAGCTTATTGATGTTCTTGAAGAAAAGATTCTAGTCTAAACATCTTTTGAAAATCCTTCTTACCCTTAAGATTTACTAAGAGGCATTCTACTAATAAGAGAACAGTCTATTGATTTGATGTCTTTAGAAGCAGATACATAAAAGTAGTCCACAAATAGTTATTTCTTATTATTTTGGATCTTCTTAGAAACTCTTGGAACTTCTCTAATAGCAGTTGATCATATCTGATATTAACTAAAGCACTAACTGGAATAGCTACTTGCAAATGGTCTCTCAAACAGAACTTCGTTCACTAATGCCCTTATAATATGTATATTAAAAAAGGCTTTCATCTAAAAGGGATAATGTAAGGGAGATATTTCTTTTAGGCAATAAAATGATTCAGATAACTCAGCTTGGATTTCATAATCCTTAAGTAGAACTCAATCAAGATATAATTCAGCCTGAACAATTAAGTTGTAACTTGGATTTTTTTTAAACAAAGAACATAGCTATTTTAAAACCCTTAAAAATGGACTTTATATAACTAGTAATATGTGGGAAAAGATGGTTTCATAATAGAGCTGTTGCAGATTATAAAGCTTTTGACTGGTTATATACAAGTGAATAGAACCAATTTTATATAATAAACTTAACATGTATACTTATTAACATGTAATCTGGCCCGAATAATTAAGAGTGTGTTAATGGCTTTTGCTACCTAGTGAAAAAAAGGAAAATTCTCTTGACTAAGACCCTCTGGTGAAAAATTACGAGTTTCTAATTTTTGTGGATGGTTGATTATGTTGATTATTCTTAGAAACATAATATTGTGCTTCTGGGAAGTCAGCTTGTCTTTTTTATGTGACTTTAAACTATACTTTTAAGGTAGTTCACGAATTGGCACATGGCCTATATGACAAACGCTAGTAGTATGATCTTATATTCAAAGTACCAATTTTTAAAGAAGAAATTCAAACACAGAAAAATTTGCTCGGACTAGGTGGCTCAGTTGTTTGAGCATTGTCCTGTACTCTAGAAGATGGCGGGTTTTATTTCCAGTGAGGACACATACCTAGGTTGCAGGTTCAAGCCTGGGTTAGTACATGTAGGGAGGTAGCCTATTTCTCCACCTCTCTCTCTTCCCTCCCTTTCTCTCTGTCTCCGTCTAAAATAAAAATCAGTGGTAGAAAAATCATATCCTCAGGTAAGGATTTAAAAAAATTGTTTTTACTTTGAAATGGTCTGTTCTATTCATTAATTATATATAATAAATCGAGTGAAGTCATATTGTAAATTCTAAAGAACTTTCAGAACTTATTTAAGAAAAAGATGTGTTGTTTTTTTCTTCATCATTCAAAAATTTTTTCCTAAAAATTATCTTTACTGACTAGGCTTAACATAAATATGTTTTATATAAAATGGGTGTGCATTGGCTCCATTGTGAAAACCATGATTTAAGGTAGTTACATACATTTATCTTTGAGGTTGGTTGCAGACTGGTGCAGGCACTATGGAAAGCAGTATGGAGATAATTCAAAAAATTAAAAATGGGTCTAGATGCTTATTGACCCAGTAATCCCACTTCTGGGAATATACCAAAAGAAACCCAAAACACTAATTCAAAAGAATGTGAGCACCCCTATATTCATTGCAGTGTTATTTACAGCCACCAAGATATGGGAGCAGCCCAAGTGCCCACCAGTAGATGAGTGGATAAACCAGCTATGGGACATTTACACAATGGAATACTACTCAGCCATAAAAACAAAATTTTACCCTTTGCGACAGCATGGATGGACCTGGAGAACATTATCTTAAGTGAGATAAGCCAGTTAGAGAAAGACAAATACCATATAATTTCACTTATATGTGAATCTAATGAACAAACTGAACTAACAAGCAAAATAGGGACGGTTCTTTATCTATGAAGATAAAGAAAAGGATGACAGCTATTGGGAGTGGGGAGGGGAGAGGGTGGAGGGATGGAGCAAAAAGGTAGGAGGACTCTCGAACATGGACAACAGTGTGGTGATTGCAGTGGGGAGAAGAGTGTAAGGGAGTTAAATAGTAATGGGAAAAATATAATAAAATATATTTTAAAAAATAAAAATTCCTCTGTTTGACATTAACAGATGAAAAGTAAATATTTGTATAATTTGTTGTGGTCTAACTATATTAACTTATTATCATTATACCATACTATAAAAATCCTAAACTATGGCTCACATGAACTTTCTATGTTTTGAAGCGTGAAGGATAATCCAACTTTCAGCTATGGCACCAGAATGATAGTAAGACTATAATTATTTACTGATGTTTTAAAAAATATTTGAGAGTAAAGTCTTCTATTTTTGAGTTTTCTAAGGTATTTGGCATTAATTCTTTTTTCTTTTTGGTGTTGCTCTTTATAATTTCCACCATGTTAGTTGGTTTTAAACAGGATAGTCCAATAATTTATTAGACTAATATTTATTGGTATATATAAGCAGCTCTTTCTGCTTTAAGTCCATACTTGCTGGAAGTTTCCTTTTAAGTGCTATTTTTCTCTAAAATCTTTAATGGCTTTCTATTTCCAACCATGTCCAATATTAAGTTTGTTTGCTGGTTCCCTCATTACAGTGATATTTGCCACTGCTTCCCAAGGTACACTCTTCAGATTGGGCAGACTGCATGTCTGCAATGGCTTCTTCTTACTTTACTGCTTGTGCTAAAAGCTTTGGCTTTATTTAGTAAATTTTCACTTTTTCTCACTTAGTTTAAGCCCATGTCTGTCATGATCCTCATTGATCACTTTCTTCTATCATTTCTTTGGGGTCCACAGATATGTTCTTGAAAGTTTGGAAGTATTCTGTATTTTTTAAATTTTAGTGTGCATATTTTTATTATTGTCTTAAGGTTATATAAGGGCATTATTCTATATCATTTTAAAACCTAACTTAGAACAGAATAACTGTGTATATTTAGTACTTCTATTTAGCATTTACCGTCGTAGTTACATCTGTGTTCATGCCAAACAAAGCCAGATGATGTCCATGTTCTGTACAAATTAAGATTTCACTGTGTTTGAATAGTGACATATGCTGAACGAGTTGGGTTACTAGGTGGTGCTTGATAGTTAAGAGGCATCCTGTCCTGACCTGTGTGGCTCAGTTGGTTGGGCATCATCCTGCCAAGCTAAAGCTTACTGGTTCTATTTCTAGTCAGGGCGCATGTCTGGGTTGCGGATTTGATCCCCAGTCACTGTGCATTTGAGAGGTAACCCTGCACTGTTTTTCACACTGATGTTTCCCTCCCTCTCTTTCTCCTTCCCTTCCCCTCTCTCTACAAAGAAGTAAAATCTTTTTTAAAAGAGGCATTCTAAAGTTTTAATAGCCTGTGCCATTCAAACAAATTTATTGAATCCTAAATTCATTGAATCCAATATTCTGTGTAAGTGCCGCAGAATCACTAAGAAGTATAATCATTTCCATGCAAGGAAAAATGTTTCTATTTCCAGTTCTAGTAGTTAACAGATTAGATACCCATTCAATTAAAATTTCAGTTAACAATTCTACATTATTAACTTTCTCATAAATATGAGATAGTTTTATAAAAGTATCAACTGATACTTTATTTAAATCACTCTTTAGGAAATTTTGGTTAATTTCGAGGCCTAATTATTCAGACCCAACCTCAAAGTTAATGTTTTATGTAATTGTGAACAGGCATTCTTCACATTACTAGTATTAAAGTAAAAATACAGAAACAGATTTAATGTAGAACTGGATCAAAGGTTACAGCTTCATACAGTAAATAAAATGACTGCAGTTTAGTTTTTGCAAACTTTAAATTAATATTGTTTATTTGAATTTTATGTTTTTGTATTTGTTTTTATTTTATTTAAAATTTCATTTTGATTTAAAGTTAAGGAATGTAAGCATAAGGCATTTATACTAGTTTTACACTTGTAGATATTTAGATAACACCATAAAACTTACTTAAATGCTCACTGAGGGTTCCTGGCATTTTTTGTTCCACTCAGGAGAGCCCATGCATTGGTTTGAGAACCAATGGTCAATGCCATATTGAATGGAATCTTACTGAGCTTATTTTTAACTTAAAATTCTGGAGGTTTCTGGTGAAGAAAAATTAGTTCACATAATAAGTCATTATGGAACTACTAGGATGATTTAAAACTTTAATTTTTAGAAAGCACCAGTGCTGGGTATAATAATAGAGAGCCAGAGAGCCCAGAAGCTTGGCTCCCCACTAAACTAGCCATGTGACATCATAAATTGTTTACTATGTGCTGCCCTTACTTCATTTTTAGACCTAAGACTCTTCTTTTAAAATCTTTACTTTTACTCACCTAGGAAATACAAAGTCTGAGATTGAGTATGCAACTAATTCACTGTAATTGAAAGAAGTTACTCGACGCATTAAAACAAGTTTGTGCTTGCCTTAAAATTGAAATACAGATTGTTTTTATCACAGAGTAGTTTAATATTTTTAAAAATAATTTATCTTTTGGGGGTTCTGTTTGACTTAAATGGCAAATACATTGTTTCTCATGTTTGGGCATTTTGAATTCTTTCCTCAGTGAATTGTATAATTTAATTTACATCATTGAAGCATTTTTTGTTGCTGTGTTACTCGAAAAACTAGTATGTGGCAACTTTATAGCCTGTCCTTTTTTCTAGCTAATCTTATACCTTTTCTAAGATTTAAAATTATTAAATTGAACATGGGTGGTTATGTAGATCTGTGGAACACATTTCTTATTGAGTATAGTAAGATTTCAACAAATTATTTCTGACAATTAGAAGGCTAGCAAATTTGTTGTCAGTTTTGCTGAAAGCCTTTAATATTCAAGTACTTGTAAATTGTGTTAAAATTATGTTTTTGTTGATATAAGAATATGTAAATATGCAGAAAGAAATGTTTAAAATAATATCTTCACTATTCTTGTTTTGGGAGGGGGCTAACGGAGGTAAATAGGAATAAAAAATGGAAATAGTAGTAAAAAATATGAGCTGATAACTACGTAAACTTAAAATCATGATCATCACCTAGCTTTCACCAACTCCCAAGTTTATCCTTACTATTAACAAGTAACCATCAGCATATATCAGTATATAGAATTTTTACATATTTTAGGCCTTTATTGTAACAATGTAGTATAATAAAGCACCTTGAGGGTATTAAATCTGTGGTACATAAAACAATCTGAAATAAAAATAAAAGCCATTATTTATACAAAGTTTATGCAGTTAACCATTTCATAATTATCTTGGGTATGAATAATGATGGAGTATACTCTTCTTCAGTGACTTCTATAACAGGTGCTATATGTTTTTGTGTATAATTTATATACACACACACACAATTTTTTTGATCCTCACCTGAGGATATGTTTATTGATTTTAGAGAGGAGGAGGGGAGTCCTAGCTGATAATGGCTTAGTGGATTGAGTGCTAGTCTGCGAATCAAAGGGTCGCCAGTTTGATTCCCAGTCAGGGCTCATGCCTGGGTCACAAGCCAGGACCCCATTAGGGGGTGCACAAGAGGCAACCATACATTGATGTTTCCCTCGGTTCTCCTTCCCTTCCCCTCTTTCTCTAAAAATAAATATTTTTTAGAGAATTAAAAACAGAGAGAAGGGAAGAGAGAAAGAGGGAAACATCAATTGGTAGCCTCCTGTACATGCCACAGCTAGGGATTGAACCCACAACCTAGGTATGTGCCCTGACTGGGAATCAAACCCACAACGTTTTTGATGTACCAGACGATACTCCAACTAGCTGAGCCACCCAGTCAGGGCAGGTGCCATATATTTTTTCAATGAAAGGCCATGGAGAAAAACCCTCCCATACACACTCAGACTTTTATTGCTTATGAAGCAGTATTTTTAATATTTAAGAAATTTAATCTATGATTAACACTCAGTATAATAAATAAGTGAAAACACTTATTTGTAAAGATATATGTACACCTATTTTCACTGCAGCATCATTCACAATAGCCAAGACATGGAAGCAACCTGTGTCTTACCAGTAGATGATTAGATAAAGAAGGTGTGGTACATATATGCAATGAAATACTGCTTAGCCATTAAAAATAATGAAATAGTGCCATTTGCACCAACATGAGTAGATCTTGAGTGATTTATGCTAATAAGTGGAAAAGGACCAGAACCATATGATTTTTTTCATATGTGGGATATAAAACAAAAAGCAAGAAATGAACAAATAAAACAAAAAAACCCTCCTAAGTACAGACACTAGAATAGTGGTTACGGGAAAGAAGGGGATTGGAAGGGAGGACAAAGTAGGTAAAGGGAGTCAAATACATGGTAATGGAAGGAGACTAGACTTCGGGTGGTGGGCACACAATAGAATATTTAGATGTTGTATTATTAATATGTACTTCTGAAATTTATGTAATACTAACCAATGTCATCCCCCAAAATTTAATTTTAAAAAAATGCTATAAAAACAGTGGCAGGAAAGTAATTAGAAACTAGAAAGCTTTATGTTTGTAAAGTTATTTTTTCTTGAATAATTTCAATATAAAAATATTTGATAGCTTGAACTATAAACATGAAATCTGAAATTCACAAGGCAATTTAATAATTGCATCTGTACTTTTTTTTTCTCATCATCATCAGCACTGCCACCCAGTTTATCTTACACATTCTTAACACTCTAGATATGAGAAAAAACAATGTCACTCAACAAAGCAGCTGTATAGTATGTGCAGCTGATGTGGAAAATAAGACCACAGACTTAAGTTTTGAAATAAGAATTTATTTTTTTACTAACATTCTGGATACAGGAAAGAAGTGAAAGAATTTGGCTGGGTAACTGATGGTATCCTTAACATATCAGGCTCTTTTTTATACACTTGTACAAACTAAAATCCTCTCCTAGAATTGTTCTAGTGTCAGTAAAGAAGGAGCTCTTGGAACATTCAGGTATGGGTGGGCCTTCTTTTGGGTTAACTTTTTGTAGAGTGGTGCTAATATTTAGTCAGTTCTGCTGTAATGTGTAACAAGTGCATTCCTAAAATCACTGACAGGCAAGATTATGCAATTAAAAAATCAAGGCTTATGTGGAAAATAGGTTAATGGTACAATAAAAAACTTTATCAGTGAAAAAGTTTTATAAAACCCTAATTTATAAAAACATAGAACAGTTTTATACATGTTGAAGGGGTAAAAAATATATAAACAATGAATGTCTGGCTTTAAAAAGATACTCTGTGTCCTTGTGGAAGTGGGTGGGGCTCTGTTAGCTTGTGAATTACTGCAGTGTGGTGGAAGGAAAGTTGTCTGAAATCTGAAGGAAAGTTGGACAGACCATCATGGGGATGGGTGGTACTTGTGACACAGTAGATATTAGAACATTTCAGGTTGTCCCAGAGAGTCCTCAGCCTCTCTTCATTTTTTTGGATTCTTGTTTCTTCCTTCTGACCCAGTTGAATGTTTATTTCTTCCTTTTGTTCTACATCATTGCTTTGAATCCTGGTTTCTTTCTTGTCACTGTTGGTTCCCTGAATGTTTTCTTTTATTTCATTTTGGGTATCTTTCATTTGTTCTTTCAGTTTTCAACCCAGCTCAGTCAGATCTGTGAGCATTTTGATTACCACTGGTTTAAATTTTCTATCAGTTAGGTTGGCAATATCCTCATCACTTAGTTCTGAGGTTTTGCAATGTGTTCTTTCCTTTGGGCCATGTTTCTTTGCGTTGGTGCACCTGATGAGTTGTAAGGGGTGGGGCCTTAGGTATTCACCCAGGCCGGGCACCCTCTTTGCTATGCTACCTGTGGGGGAGGGGCCAGAAGGGAGCAATGCAGCTCGCCTACTCATCTCTAGCCCACTTTCCAACAGACTCTTGAGTCAGACTGGAAGTACCTCCTACCGGAGGAAACCCACAGTCAGCTCTGAGTCTCAGTTCTCCCCTTAAGTCAGTCTCTCCCAAGTAGTTCCACCACCAAGCTTGGCAGCCAGTCCCACCCCTCAGCCACCTCACTGCAGTTTTTCTGAGTCACCGCCCAGCGGGGTCCACCTTACCAGTCAGGTTGATTTTTTTCTTTAATTCCTTGGTTGTTGGAGTTCCATGCAGTTTGATTTTTCTGGTGCTTCTGGTTGTTTATTGATTTTAGATTGGTCATTATCCTCCTTTTGGTTGTGAGAGGAGGCAAAGAGTTTCTACCTACGCCTCCACAGAACTCTCTAAGTATAATTAGAATTAGAAAAGGAAAATTTGGGAAACAACTTAGAAGTCATAATATATTAAGTGATGGAATTCCATTATGATTTAAAAAAGCACATGAACAACAACATAAATTTTGGTGAATTCTATTTATTTAAATAAAGCAAAAACCCTTCTTGTAGATGTTTCCACCTTGTTTCAGAAATTTCAGGACCAGTGAAGCACGAAATAATTCAAATGAACATTTAGTAACATTTACTTTGAGAAACTAGCAGTTCAGTGAGCCAGCTAACCTTTCTGCTATGATCTTTGGTTTGGAAAATAGCATAGGTAGAAATATGTTCATGAGAAAAAGACCATTTCTATTCTCATTTAATTTTCATTCTGTCTCAGTTTTTACATATGAAATTTTTATCTTTAGTACTAGGGCAGTGCCTAAGGGCTGTCTATTCTCAAGGTGTTTCCATTTTAAATAGTGCTATAGAAAGAGTGGACATTTAAAACATGTGAACTTCCTATATAACCAAATGGGAGAAATGATGGCATTTATATGTTAATTCCATAAGGCCCTACATTTAACTCTATTCCCTCTGGCATATACCAGATCAAGGACTCCACTATTAAAAATATCAAATCAGATAGTTCCAGCTGGGGTTTTCTAATCATTTAAAAAGCAGAATATGAGGTCACTTTTAATATCCTAAGTAGATAACTATCTTAGCATTTACTTTAGATATTAAATCTGAGATTCTTATCTTTGCCTTACTGACTAGATTGTATTGCTAGCAGTTTCTAGCTTTTGTGTATTTTCCTTAAGACCAAAATTTAGAGCCTATTGTGAGATAAGTTGTTTTTTCCAAAATTATCTTTTCTAGGAATATCTAATTCATTAATGTATTAATCTGAAAAGTTGATTTACCAATTGGATTAAGCCCCACAGGACTCTTCAACACATTATTTTAATCAATTTGTTGGAAAGATCAATTTTCTCAGGGTTGAATGCATATAAACATGAAGCATCCAAATCAAATGAGTTACATAGGAAGCATCCCTGGAGATATTTAAGAACAGGTCCTTAATAGTGTATATGAAATGGTTTGAGATCTTTAAATGAAATGTTTGGAGGCAGAAAGGTGGGATACACATCCAGGCTTGTGTTTCTGGACCTCCATTTTATTTTTATTTATTTGTTTAAAGGATTTCATTTCTTTTTAGAGAGAGGGGAAGGGAGGAAGAAAGAGAATTAGAGAAACATCAATGTGTGGTTGCCCTTCACGTGTCCCCAACTGGAGACCTGGCCTGCAACCCAGGCATGTGCCCTGACTTGGAATCGAACTAGCAACCCTTTGATTCACAGCCCGTGTTCAATCCACTGAGCTACACCAGCCAGAGCTGGACCTCCATTTTATGTTGACATTAATTTTCTGATGTTTAGTAGCTGGTGTTTGAGTTGAGACAAATCTTTTTTTTTTTCTTTTTAAAAATATTTTTTCTTTAGCACCATTTTAAAGTAATGAACAGAGAATAGTCTGTTAGTTGCGGTTGAGATTTTAAAGACCAATTTTTTTTAAGGCAGCTGTGGCTGCCTTTTTGTATTGACTGCTTTACGGTCTACAGTGAATGTAAATGCAGGGTTTTGAATTTTAAAGCTAAAGTTACAGTGACTACTATAAAGGGCTACCATTAATTTGAATAGCAGTTGTTAAGTTAAAAATTATATTAAGCTATGTGTGCTTATGTAACATGTCTCCCTCCTATCACAGAAATGTTTGGGTTGCGGGTGGTGGGGGGAGACTTTTTCAGACTGTTATTTGTACACATAGGTTTTTTTTTTAATTTTTGTTCGTATTAGTCATTGTGGTTAAGTAAGTTATAGGTAACCGATGAGTCACAAGTATCTTTCCCATCTGGAATGAGTCACCTAGCTGCATATGAGTTTGTTTACTTTCCTTTTTAGATCTTTTACATAAAAATAAGTGTTTTACTTAGCCAGTAGATTAAAATTTCAGTTTGCTACATTAACTTTTAAAACTCGAAAATATCAGAATACTCAGAAGTCTCATCGATTTGGAAAACTTTTATTTAGCACCTGCTCTGGTATAGACACTCTGCTCGGCTTGGGTACACAATGACACATGTATCACTTAAGGAACTTAATTTAGGGAGAGGGTAAAAATAGGTAAACAACTGCATGCAGAGACATGATACAGGCTGTGGTAGAAGTATATGTATAAATCATCTACAGTTGAGGCCCAGAGGGAGGTGGGCATATGGGTGCACCTTGAGCATAATGTGGATAAGTTGGTGAACATAGGTTACTAGGTCATTATAGTGTTGTAGGTTGTAACTCTGAACAACTGTACCTAGATGGTTTACACCTCTTTGTTGGAATGAGGTGGTTACCTGTTGTAGGAGAAACAAAACTTCTGTATTTGGTCCTGTCCAGTTCAACATTTATATCAAAAACTTTGATAAAGATATATTGTACTTTAAAAGTAGGTCTAAAATCTAGGGTCAAAATTCTAGACAGTTCATAGGATTAATTCTTCTAAGTTAACTATAACTTTAAGTAATAACTACATGCTGTTATATACAAAGATTCTCATGAATTTCTATTGAGGCTGGCAAGAACAACAGACATCAAGATGCATCAGCATTACTGGAGAAGATAGCACAATTTGGGGACATTTTGAAAACTGTTCATGAAGGGCAAGTGAGCTGATGATGCATTCTAGAGTTCGTAAAATTGGGTGCTCATTTTTGAGCCTAACAGAACTTTAGTACAATAATCTGTACATGATTTTACTGAGCTATATCATCTTAAGCCAATAACTCGACCTTTTAGTCTCAGTTTTCTCTATAAAACAATGGTGATACCCACCTTGTAGGACCTTGTGAAGTGTAAGTGAGATGGTATGTGTGTAAAGTACTTCATGTAGGAACTGAAACATAAAAGGAAATTGATGTGGAAATAGTGATAGCTCAGGTATTTATGTCTATTAAGACCAGTTTCATTTCAGGTATAAATATTAAAAGAACCAAGCTTTGTCAACATTAAAGAATACAGAGAAAATGAACAAAACTACTATACAAGGATGACAGAAAATTTATGAAGTATTCCATATTTTTTGCAAATGAGAAAAAATGTGGAGGCATATAGACCAAGTAGTAAACAGTGATTATAGGGAAAAGGGTTAATATATGATGGGGGACTTAAACTTTCAAATTCACATATTTATTTGGAATTTTTAGTATTGGAACTTTTAATAATAAGTATAATCTTTTATAATTATCAAAAATGTTCAGAGATAGGTACTCAGTACTATAGTTGATACATTATCTATATTTATGTTAACCTTATATATAAGGTTAATATCTTCTATCTGTATGAATCCTGTATAGTTGATATATTAACTGTTCCTTTCTTTTTGATACATATTACTTACTTGCATTTCTAATGCTATTCTTTGATTTTATAAAAAAAATTTTGTTGTTCAATTACAGTTGTCTATATTTTTCCCCTATTACTCTCCCCTACCCTGTCCACCTCCCACATTCAGTCCTCCCCTCCCCCTGTTGTCCTTGTCCATGGGTCCTTTATACATGTTCCTTGACCTGACCCCTCCCTTTCCATCTCCTGTTATCCCCCTCACCCCTCCCCTCTGGTCACTGTCAGTTTGTTCTTTATTTCCATGTCTCTGGTTCTGTTTTGCTTGCTTGTTTTGTTGATTAGGTTCCACCTACAGGTGAGATCATATGGTATTTGCCTTTCACAGACTGACTTATTTCACTTAGCATAATGTTCTCCAGTCTATCCATGCTGTCACAAAGGGTAGGAGCTCCTTATCTCTTTTTGTTGCATAGTATTCCATTGTGTAAATGTACCATGGGTTTTTGATCCATTCATTTACTGATAGGCACTTAGGCTGTGTCCAGCACTTGGCTATTGTAAAGAATGCTACTGTGAACATTGGGGTGCATAGATTCTTTTGAATTGATGTTTCAGGATTCTTAGAAAATAATCCCAGCAGTGGAATTACCAGGTCGAAAGGCAGTTCCATTCATTTGATATTTTTTTAAATGTCTCCTCTATTCTCCCACCCACGCTTCCACCATGGTCTTCAGTGTTTCTAAAGGATAGTAAATAATATGTATAAATGAGATTGACCTCCCCCTCCAAAACATGGGTATGTGTGTGCCAAAACCAAGAGGTAATTCCATATAAGTTGTTTTCATACTGTTTAGGCAGTGCTGATATTTTTTTTGATGTTTTACATTTGTTCCAATTATTTCCCCCTTTGCCCTCTCCACCCAGTCCACCCTCTACTTCCATAGTCAATCCCCACCCCGTTGTCCATGTCCATGGGGCCTTCATATATATTCCTTGAGTAATCCCTTCACCTTCTTTCAAACCATTCCCCCTTCTTTCCTCCCCTCTTACTGCTGTTCTATTTTGGTTCTATTTTGCTGATTAGTTTATTTTTTCCATTAGATTCCTCTTATGTGAGATCAAATGGTATTTGTCTTTCACCAACTGGCTTATTTCACTTAACATGATAGCCTCCAGTTCCAGCAGTGCTGCTTTTGAAGTGTGTTTATAACCTTCTTTCCCTAAGCAGTCACTTTGAAGAGGATAGTATTCCCTTGAATGGATTAATTCTACTATGTTTGATAAGAAATCAACCCTAATATTTTATAGTAAAATTTTGTGTATCTGGTTTTTAAAAATATCTTTACAGTGAATAATACACACTGTTGGTTTGCAATGTGTACATGATGAACTGTAAACAAACTTTTACTATTTTAGAGACCTTTATTATGATGAGATGGTAGCTTTGAACTCGAGTATTTATTAAAATTTCGTAACTTTCTTGAGCTTAACATTGTATTAGTCAGCTGTTCCAAAAAACCTGTGTAACAAACTACCTTAAAACTCAGTAGCAAGATAGTACTACCCAAAGTGAGCTATAGATTCAGTGCAATCCCTGTCAAAATCCAAATGGCTTTTTTTGTTGTTGCAGAAATAGAAAAATCCTTCATAAAATTTTTATGGAATCTCAAGGAACCCTGACTAGCCCAAAACAATCTTGAAAAAGAAGAACAAAGTTGGAGGACTCACACTTCCTGATTTAAAAACTTACTGTAGTCCTGGCTTGGTGGCTCAATTGGTTGGAGGATAGTCCCGTAACCAAAGGGTTGTGGGTTTGATCCCTGATCAGGGCACATACCTAGGTTATGGGGTTGATCCCCAGTCAGGGTGTGTATGGGAGGCAACCAATCAATGTTTCTGTTTCACATTGATATTTCTCCTCCTCTCTCTCTTTCCCTCCCTCCCTCCTTCTTCTCTCTCTCTCTCTTTAAAATCAATAAGTGTATCCTCAGGTGAGGATTTAAAAAAAAAAACTTACTACAAAGCTACAGTAATCAAAACAATGTGCTAGCGTAAGGATAGACATACAGACCAATGAAATAGAGTAGAGAGCCCAGAAATAAATCCTAACATAACAAGATCTATCCAGAAAAAGCCCAGCCATTGTTAATATGATGAGGACGGGTTTGCACAACATCTATGTAACCTGGCAGCCAAGGAGAGTGGACTGGAATATGTGTGTGTGAACACTGACCATTTCACTGTACTAGTCAGTGGGGATGGTAAACATCATTGAGTGAGCTGGTATATTGTGCAGCTGTTGCATACAAAATGACTGAGGTAGTAGAACAACAAATCTGTGTCAGATTTCACATTAAGCGTGAACATTTCTCCATGGAAACTATTCAGATGATTCAGGAGGCTGCAGCTATGGGCAGCTGATGATTGGCAGCTTCATCACAACAACACGCCAGCTCATGCATCATGTCTCATGCAGTTTTTAGATGATACGTTAAATCACCCAGGTGACTCAGACCCTCCACAGCCCAGATTTGGTGCCCTACGACTTCTGACTCTTCCCAAAACTAAAATCACCTTTGAAAAGAAAGAGATTTCAGACCGTCACTGAAATTCAGGAAAATACGATGGGGTAGCTGCTGGCAATTGGGAGAACTGTTTAAGGCCCCAAGGTGCCTATTTTGAAGGGGGCTGAGGTGTCATTGTCCTCTGTAGAGTGTTTCTTGTATCTTCTTCAATTAATGTCTCTATTTTTCTTATTACATGGCTGGATACTTTCTGGGAGACCTCTTAGTCAATCGATTCTTGACAAGGGTTCCAAGACCATTTGGTGGGTAAAAAACAGACTTTTCAACAAAGGTACAGGGAAAATTGGATATCCACATGCGAAAGACCTTACCTTATACCATATATAAAATTCAAAATAAATCAATGACCTAAATGTAAGAACAAAAACTATTAACATTCTTTAGAAGAAAACATAGGCCAAAAGCTTTATAATAATAAATTTATCAGTGACTTCATGGATATAACACCCAAAGCACTGGTGACAAAAGAAAAACTAGAGTAATTGGACTTCAGAATTAAAACTTGTTCATGAAAGGGCACCATCAAGAGACAACCCACAGAGTGGGAGGAAATATTTGCAAATCCTATGTCCGATAAAGGAATACTACCCAGAATACATGTAGAACTCCTGCAACTCACAATAGCAACAAGAACCCAATTTCAAAATGGGCAAAGGAGTTGAATAGACATTTCTCCAAAGAAGATAAGCAAATAGCTAGTAAATACATGAAAAGATGCTCAATATCATTAGTCATTAATGAAATGCATATCAAAACCACAATAAGATACCACTTCATACCCATTAGGATGACCATTATAGGAAAAAAAAACAACAGAAAGTAAACTTGGTGAGGAATGGAGAAATTGGAGTCCTTGTGCATTGCTTGTGGGATTGTGAAATGGTACAACTCCTTTAGAAAGGAATGTGATGGTTCCTCAAAGTTAGACATGGAATTTTTATATGATCCAGCAATTCCACTTCAAGATACATACCCAAAAGAATTAAAAGCAGGAACTCAAAGAGATCATTGTATTCTATTATTGTTCATGGCAGCATTATGCACAGTAACCAAAAGATGGAAACAATCAATGAATAATTGAATGGATAAGCAAATGGTAGTATGTACATATAATGGAATATTATTCAGCCTAAAAAAATGAAATTCTCATATATGCTATAACATGAATGAACCTTAAAAACCTTATGCTAAGTGAAATAAGTCAGACACAAATGGACAAATATTACAATTCCACTTATCTGAAGTACCTAGAATAATAAAATTCATAGAGACAGAGGATAGAGGTAACCAAGAGCTGGGGTTAGGGGTACTTGAGGGGAACGGGGAGTTAATTGTTTAATGAGTATAGAGTTTCTATTTGGAATACTGAAAAAGTTCTGGAAATGGGTAGGGGCGATCATTGCACAACATTGTGACTGCCACTGAATTATACACTTAACTATAGCTAAGATGGTAAATGTTATATACTACATATTTTATAATTAAAAAAACTTGTAAAGGAAAAAAACCCTGAACAACATACAATAAATTTTGATTTCTTGCTTATACATCTGTGGGTCATCTCGAGTTTGGCTCATCTAGGCTTGTTTTGAAACTGTGGTTTGGTATGTTCCTTGTTTCTCAAATTCCTTGGACCAGCAGCTACCTGAGCATCATCTCAAGAGAAAAACAGAAATGCTGAAGGGCAAGTTCAACTGCACAAGCACATTTCAAACCTTTGCTGGCATCACATCTGCTGACATCACATTGATAAAGCAAGTAATATGGCCAAACCCAAATTTTAGAGGCAGAGAAGTACCTTCTGTCTGCCCTGAAGCCATGGCAAAGGTGTGGATGCACACTACTACCAGAGGGAAATGAAGACTTGGGACAAATAATTTAGCATACCACAGAGATATGTGAAAAACTTTAATTTTTTTTTCAGAAACATTAAATAATAAGACATTACTCATTATTGTAGACTGAAGCTTACCTCCTTCAAGTACTAAAACTAGTTTGACAATTTTAACAGTCTTTGAAGTCTGTTACACATTCTGTTTAACTTTTAATATCAAGACTCTATTAATTCACCATATTTGTAGAGTGATTAATTATATGTAGGATCACAAGGGTAGTTGGAAAATGAAATGTATAAGACAGTGCAGTGATAGTGTGTTTTGGAAGGTGGTGGTAATAAAAATAGCTGACCTAACTCTTGAAAAAATGTGTTTTATTTACTTCATCCATTTCTTCCACAATAAAATAGTTCCCAGGAGTTTCTCTGCTTTTCACCATGGTTTTTTTTTTTCTGCCAAGGCTTTTAGTTGCTTGTTAGTCATAGCGCTCTTTCAAAATACAGACATAGTGGCATATTAGTTTTAAAATAGGGTCCCTCTATGGTAACAGTCAAGCTATAGAATATACACTATAAAGTATTAAGCCATCTTAACATACAATGTCAATTAAAATAATTAAGATTTCTTCTACAAGGTGGAATTCTATCTAATACTAGCAGTAGTTTATTTAGGTATTCCTATCCCTCTTATATGGACTCTAGTAATACACACTGTAAGGTTTAAAAAATTATGGAATGATTTTACTAATAACTAAATAGTCTTTTAACAGCATGTAACTACTAGATACAATTAGGGGAAATATTGAGATTACAAGGGCAAAAAAATTAATTTGAAGCATCCTCTGTATTTAATTAATCGGGTATTCTAATTGATTCCGTAGACCAATTTGTGATAACAGAGGTTTAACTTTGGTCCCAGTTTAAGAAACAGGTCAGGTTTTCAGAAGTTCTTTGGTCAGTTGTTTAGTTTTGGAAACAATGTTTAAAATGGTGGTTGTTTTCCAATACTACTGAATTAAGTAAAGTGCTAAAGGTAAACTTAGTTCCAAGTTCAGCTTCTGGATAAAAGGAATCACTTGGTACTTTTGAGGGAGAAAGAAGAGAAAATTTTGTCTTCTTTAATTGAAACTTTAGCTAGCCTTGGGCCAGGATATCTTTACCAGTTTCTTTCTGGAAAGATAGTAGCATAGTGCTCAATTCTTGTGAGTAGATGTGTTTGACTTGAGTAGGCATGAAGAAGACTGGAAGGCCTCCCTAGGGAGTCAAATAAAGCGAGGTAAGAGAACCAAGGTGACCAGGGACATTGCCAGAATATAGCAGGGTAGTTGGGGCAGGTCAGGTTACTTAGTGAAGCAATACACAGATCAGTAGGGCAGAGAAAACCTTCCTGAGAGAAATGTGTAACATGAGCAGCAGAATTCTCACAAGGCCTGAATTACATACTCCAATATCGTTTGCTCATGTCAACAGACTAGGCAATCGGGTAGGTAGCTGGCATGTTGAAGATGCAGTGACATTAGATGGCCAGTACTAGACCTTTTAACAATAACTGAAACCTCTTGATCCCTTCAGGTCTCAGAGGAGCCTTATCTTAGTTCACCAGCTCTCTCTTTTACTATAGCAAATTGTGAGTTTTTTCAATACACAAGATTTAGTTAGACATTAGGCAGTAGCCCTAGTTCAGGAGACTTATGAGAGCATAAAGAGATATATGTACTGTTGATTTTTTTAAAGGTGGTTGGTAACAAACAAAATTTTACGCAGTGTAGCAAAGTGAAATTTTTTTCACCATTTTTCATATATTCTCCTCATTTTGATCTTTTTCTAACTCTGAGCAAGTGTTCATTGAAGTGGATTGTGAGGTTCTCTTTTGTAAAAGAAGCATTGCTAAATTTCTGGAATCTTGTCAAGTAGCACCATAACTACTAAGGAAGGACTCAGTACCTCATCAGAATAAATAGAATTGTTACTACGCGAGTTATACCTTTTGTTTTGTTTAGATTCTGGTCATTCATTTTGTAGGATTCTGGGTATGGAATTGAACCATGAGAGATTAATATAAAAGTTAACTAGTGTTTATGACATAGCAGATAAACAGAGAGTCCAAGACAGATTCTGAATATTTATTTGCCATTTCTATTACTCTAGCTGCCCAGGAAATCTAGTCTGTCCCAGGTGTCACACTGGCATTATTCTTTCCTCCTTTTTTCACCTCACTCTGCCACTCCAATTACCTCCTGAGAGTTTTAATTGATAGTTTGTACATCAGTTGAGCCACCATGATGCTGCCATAAGTCTCCAAGACTTGAAAGTTAAATCTTGCCCATTTCCACAAATACATTGTGACACAGTCTATCAGTACAAGAATATACACAAAAGTAAAACTGGTATATTTTGTATGGGAACCACCTTTTTGGATTATGCTCTTTCTCTTTTGGTTATGTATGAGAAACCAAAAATAATCAATTGGTGAGTTTATAAGCTACTTTATAAATTTTATATTTCAGAATTTGATTGTCTTTTGTGCAAAATTCTAGTTTGCTGTAGAACTAAACTGCCCAGAAGATTATTTTAGTATATATCCAGCTTCATAGAGACGTTCTTAATTGGGATTACACCATCCATTGGGCTGCCTTCCATAAATCCAATCAATGACTGTGTATACTGAGAAACTATGGGCAGTGAGTGTTTAATCACAGCACCCCAATGTCCTTTTATTACCTTGAAATCTTTTCAGTTGGCCTTCTTTTATTATTTAGTTATATTACATACCAGTAATTACATTTTTTGAAGCCAATGTTTCTTGTTATAGGAAATGCTGATCTTAGTAAATTTCATCTGTAGGGAGTAAAATGTTCTTTAATAAATAATTGAAAGACCTTTTCCTGCTTTTCATGATTCAGTGCTGGTCCCATTGCCTTTTATGTCCAGAATATTTTATAAATGGTAAGTAAATTATGGCATCTAGAAGATCATCTCTTCAAGGAGTCTCACAAGGTATTAAATAGACTGGGTTCATCTCAAGTGGTTTACTCTATTAAAGAAGAGTTTAATAAATTCGGCTTTACTGTTGAAATTCCAAATGAGTTCTGACACCTCTGACGAGATGATTAAGGTTGGAATTTTTTTCTTTTGACAGCATCAACAAAGAGAGCATCGTAGATGTAGAGGGTGTTGTGAGAAAAGTCAATCAGAAAATTGGAAGCTGTACACAGCAAGATGTAGAGTTACATGTTCAAAAGGTAACATTTTTTCAAAATATAAAATTGTGTACAGAAATAGATTTGAGTAGTTCTTATAACTATTCATGTTAAATTTATTTCTTAATAATTAGAGTTGATAGAAAATGTTGAGATTTATAAATTGATTACTGAATCAATTAGCTTTTGTTTTATAACAAAGGATCCCATACTTAGTGGCTTAAAACAACAAACATTGATTTGCTCACTTTTCTGTGCAGTGGGCATTTAGGGTTGGCCCATCTGGATTGGCTCATCTGCTCCATATGTTGTCAGTTGGGCTCACTGATATTTCTAGAACATCTTTTCCTGTGGCTTCTCTTCATCGAGCAAGTGGGGTCAGGCTTGTTGGCATGGTACCAGAATGGTTCCCTGCAACAAGAGAGGGAAGCCTTAGTGTGCAAATACTTTTCAAGCTTCTGCTTTTGTCACCTTTGCTAAGAATTCCATTGGTCAAAGCAAGTCACATGGCCAAATTCAGATTTAAGAGGTGCAGAAATAGATTCCACCTTTTGATGGTAGGAGAGGCAATATCATTGGAAAGGGACATCTAAGAGCAAGAGGAATTACGGCAGCCATTTTTGCAGTCTATCATAGTTGCATAGGAAAATATATAAAACACATTGAAAAAGCTTTAGTCACTATTATGAGTCTAATCTGCTGTGAACTTCCTTGTGATGATGTACTTCTAAATATTGATTAATTATACTAATCTTGATCATTATCTTGTCTTATAATCATTTTATTTCTGATATTTTACAGTATAGAAAAATCAAGAGACAATACCATATTGATATTATGCTCCAGCAATAACTTCTCTTAAGCAGTCTACCTGACTCCTCTATCTTAAATATGCTTCACACATACACACATACACCCTGTGAACATACGTAAGATAAAGCAGTCAGGCAGACTGACAGACAAATGCAGCAAGACTCATACACTTATTTGGGAGTAAGGTTATTTAACTGGAATTGATTATCATGGAACTCTTCAGGACTTAGAATATCATGTATTTGTAATTGAACTAACTTGCCAAATTACTTTGTTCTCTTTGTGCAAGGCTCACTTTAAACCAACCAACCAGGAAGTCTGTAACCTAGTAAAGAAAAATGTAAGGATATTCTGGCCAAGAAAAACAACCCCTTATTTTCCAAGCAACATATCTTTTTCGGTACTTTAATAAATAAAATTTTAGTGACTAGAGCAAGTAAATGTACTTCCAAAATATTCTAATTATCTAGCATTTAGTATGAGCTTAATAAATGTTAATAATAAATATAAAGCCCAAACAGCTTACAAACTTTCCCTCAAAAAACATAATTATAAATTTTCTCACAAAGTATAAATATTTTATAGTAAGTAAAACCTTATAATAAGCAATGACTTATCATTTATTTATTTATTCAGCCAGTAGTTACTGAAAATATACTTCGTGCCAAGCACTATGTGAGGTTCTGGGGATTTGAGTGCTCACAGCCTAGTGAAGGGGACAATGAATTTCTACTAGTTATAAAAATAAAAGAGATAGCTGTTTAGTTCTCCAACTTTGCGTTGTAGATCAAGTTTCTGTTAACTCACCAAAGGGAAGTGCTACAGCGTGGGTATGGGAAGTGTTGACAAATAATTCTATTTTACTATGATGAGGACTAGAGTATCCTCCTCACACTTTTTCTTGACGCGTCTCAGCTGAATGCTGAATGTGATCTACCAACTGGAAGAATATAATTTCCTGAATTAACTAATTAAGGTTTGTTTTCCTTTGTGCTTTAGCAGGATTTCCAGGCATTGTTGGGAATAATTAATAGGGCACCATTACCCTATTAATTAACATTAGCCTAAGGGTAGCTAATTCATTGTGGCCTAACTGCTTTTCACACTAAAATGTGCAGTTTGAGTGAATATTGAGGGATTTTAACACCTTAAAGGAATACCCTGTTACGGTGCTCCCAACCAGGAGAGCAGCAGGAAAGGAGGTATGTTCAGTGAAAGGAGGCAGTGCAGGGGTAGTTGGGGAAAGCATTAGAAAAGGAAGGAGAGGTATAGCAGAGTTGGGCTGACTTTAGTTTTAATGGTAGAAATGGCTAAATGCTGTTAACAGTAACTCCTTTGCTAATGGCCCCTTCAAATGAGCAAACTTTTTATGTTCATTATTGCATTTGATTTTTACTGTTGTCCTCATTTTACAGAGTAGAATATTGAAGTTCTGAGGTTTGATTTGCCTGACAACAACTTTCATATGACAGAGTGAGGCCTTAAACCCAGACCTATCAACTTCAGTTATTACTTATTTACCACATTGGTATGCACCTTAGAACTTACAAAGTATTTGTATGTATGTTATTTCATTTAACTATTTCAACAACCCAGGGAGGTAGGCAAAAAATATTATTATCCCCATTTTATAGATGAAAAAGCATGTACCATATTGTTTGATTTTAGCATGTAGTTTCAGTTAAAGATGTATGCAAATATTGCTTCACGTTCAAGTAGATTTTTTTGTGCAAAAGAACAGGTTTTGTGTGCTTTGTGATATTTTTGGTAATCTCTCACTTTCAGATTTATGTGATCAGTTTGGCTGAACCCCGTTTGCCCCTGCAGCTGGATGATGCCATTCGGCCTGAGGTAGAAGAAGAGGTAAAAATTATGCTTTTGAAATACTATGCTTCCTCTGTATGTTTAGTTTGCAAAACATTGAAAACTTGATTTCCTATTGATATGAGCTTCGTGTTTATTTAAATTTATTATTACATCAACAATTCTCAAACTTTCTAATCCCCTTTACTCTTAAAAATAATTGACTTTAAGCTTTTGTTTTATAGGTTTATCTCTTAATATTTGCAGTATTAGAAGTTATAACAAAATTTTTAAGATTTATTTATTAGAAGAAACAATAATATAAATACATCTACAGATCTTTGTAATGCTTGACTTAATAGGCATTACAGTTAGATTCTCATTTGCTTCTGCATTCAATTTGTTGTGCTAGCACACATTATGTAGCCTTTGAAAGACTCTCAGTATAGTCAGGAGAGAATGAGAATGAAAAGGTATTATGCAAAATAGGGTGACTTCATGGATTCCCTGAAAGTTTCTCACTGGTGTCCAGAGCATACAATGAGGAAACTGCTTACTACTTTAGTCTTTAACTAACAAGTAAATCCAAGAATCAGTGAAAGTACAGGTGATTAATTCTTCTAATGTCCCAATAGTGAGACAAGGCTTTTGGGGGTGGAGATGGAAAGAAATTGTTAATCCCTGTTCATTCACATTTCTCTTCCTTCCATTTTAACAGTAACTTCTCTCTAGCCTTACTCCTGTTTTTTGGATCCAGATTAGAGTATAATATTAACATATATAAACATATCTGTCACTTAAAAGTAAACACAGCTGCCCTGGCTG
>PVKM010005832.1:0-46432 GCA_004027735.1 Carollia perspicillata | reverse complement strand
AAGAGGCCCAGCTTAATGACACGCACGTTGTCACACCTGCACAGGATCCAGAGAGAAATTTGCCATGAACCCTGGTTTCCACCTGCTTCACTGGCTACTTGTCTGGTTCCTCATATCTCCCCAGCCCCTCAGCACTGGAATTCCTACCCAGCAAACCGTCACACCACCAGCTCATGGACACGAATCCCACATGTACACAGATGACTCACAAAACAGTACCTCTCTCCTGGGCCTCACCCCAGCTGCAGACTCACACACCCAGCTACCTTCTTGACATGTCCACCTGATGTCTAATATAGATCTAAATTGAACATGTTCATAGTAAACTCCAAACCTTCCCTGTGCCCCAAACCTATTGTCCCAGCCCTCTAAGAAAAAAGTTATTCCATGCTTTCAGAAGCTCAGGCCAAATATATACACAATTTATTTTGCAATCTAAAAAGAAAAATAAACAGTTCTCTAGCCTTGCCATTTTAAAAGATGAAATGAAAACTGACAGACACAAATATCAACAAATACATAGGCAATTAGTCTGGAACAAGAGGATCTATGTGCACTTGGTTTCATTAATTCCAGAAAGTTTGGCTTAAGGAACACACCCATACAGAGAGCTGGAGATGCAGTGTGTGTTTTGGATGGCAAGAAAGGGGTGGGGTGTCACACAGGGCGACCAGTCCCATGGGGCCTGGGCTGGGTGGACTCCTGTGAGGCGGAGGGAAAGCACTGCAGTCAGGATCGCAGGGCAGCCTGGGACTGACCCTTCCTCTGTTTGCAACTGGGCAGAACTTGCTATGTGCCACTGACCAGGCTTATTTGCACTTGGGGCTCATCCGAACTTGACCTCTATTGGGTTTTATTTCCACTTATCAGGGCTTGTATCAAAATGTCAACATGAGGTTAAGTGGAAAAGCAAATCAAAAGCAAGACCCTAAGTTAGGATTAAAAAATCTGAGAGTATGTCTACCATTCCTTCTCTTCTTGACCCTTTGTTGAATTCTTGAAGTTTTTCTTAACAATCAACTCACTCCTATAATCAGAAAAAAAGAAGTCTATTTTAGCCCCAGCTGGTGGCTCAGTGGTTTGAGTGCAGGCCTGCGAATCAAAGGGTCACCGGTTTGATTCCCAGTCAGGGCACATGGCTGGGTTTTGGGCCAGGTCTCCAGTGGGGGGCACAGGACAGGCAACCACACATTGATATTTTTCTCTCCCTCTCTTTCTCCCTCCCTTTCCCTCTCTCTCTAAAAATAAATAAAATACTTTTTTAAGTCTACCTTAAAATATTTTAGATGTAGCTAGTCACTTGGAAATGTAACAACACCACACAGTTCAGTAAATGCCGGATCATGTCCCCAAGTCATAATAAATTTTATTCCCTCGTGGTCTGAGAGAAGGCTCAGAAAGGTCAATGAAAATATGAAAAGACTAGAAACGAGCTCTAGGAACGAGGCTAATGAGAAAGAGAAAGCAGAACAACAGTCCCGTGCCTGCTTCCCTGAGCAGAGGGAAGAGGGAAGACCGATGAGAAACATTTGGCTGACATATGACACATCATCACTGATGAGAAGCAGAGAAGAACCTGGAAGAAAACGCGGAGAACAAAGGGGCATCCTGGTGGCTGGGAATTTTATCAGAACAGCCAACAGCCACCTTCCCTTTCCTGCCGAGGCTCGGGGGGGACCTGGGGCTCAGCAGTGAACACAGGGACTTCGTCCCTGTCCCTGTGGAGTCTGCGTGGAGCAGACACGTCAGACATGGCATGAAACAACAGCACAAATACTATTTAAATTACAACCAGGATGAGTGCCATAAAGAAGTGTGGGGTGCTATGAGAGCATACACACAGCTGAGCCCAAACCCGAAGGATGAGCAGAAGTGAATGAAGCGGAAGAGTTAGGAAGAAGGGACAGCATGACTTCGGGCCTGGGCCTAGAGGAGCAAGGCCACCTTGAGGACACGGGAGGTCGGAATGGGTGGAGGAGAGAATATAAGGGGGAGCTTTGTGTGGGAGAGATCAGCGGGCAGGGTCCATGATGAGGATTTTGAACGTTATCGAAACTGCAATGTCAACTAATAGAAAAATTACTGTGAGCCAGTGGGTCGTTCAGGGAAGGAACAGCAAGCCAGGCTTCTGGCTTGAGCCACTAGCTTCTGGCTAGTTTACCACTAACTAGGTAAATGGTGCTCAACTTACTATGTCTGAAAATATTAAGAGAACCAGAAGAGGAAAAGCCAGAGCAGGAATCTGGTTTCTGACAAGGTGAATTTGAGATACCTGGGGCACGTGGACTTGGAGAGGCCAGGTTGGCAGCTAGGTGTACCATGGGGGAGGCAGAAGGAAGGACTGGGTTGAAGACATATATCTGGGAGTCACTTGGTAATTAAAGCCATGGGAGTAGATGAGATATTTGGCAGACAACTATAGAGGGAGCAAAGCAGAGAGGTGAGATTGCACCTAAAGAGATCCATACATGCACAGGTGTGTAGAGCAGGAGCTTACATGAGAGACTGAAATGAAGCTGGCAGAGTTAGAACCCAGGAGGGTGTGGTGTCCTGGCAGCCACAGGAGAGAACATCTGAAGGATGGGGGTAGGGGTGAATTGTGCAAACAGTTGAGAGAACAACACAGAAGACCCAGGAGGCTGAAAAATTGTCACTGAATGTACAACCAAGAGGGTGTGGGTACTGAAGTGGGCGCAGAAACCAGACAGGATTAGGTTAAGAGTAAAAGAAATGGAGACAACTTTAAAGAAGCTTGGCTGTGACATACAAGAGAAAGAAAGGGTGGTGGCTGGAGACAAACATGGACTGGGCCCGGGTTGAGTGTTACAGAAGACAGGAGAGACTCCAACCTTTCTAAAGGCTAATGGGAAGGACCCTTCCGAGAGGGAGGGATGACAGAGTAGACAATTTACAGGAGTAAAGATGATACAGGAGAATGGAGGGCATAATCAACAGGTAGAAAGACTGGCCCTAGATGGAGGAAGGTATTCTTCCTATGATGCTGCATTTGCTAATGCCATAATGAAGGCCAATTAGCTGGAGCAGTCACTGGCTTTTCAGGGACAAAGACTTTAAGCATGGAACAGAAATTAGGTCCTTTATAAGTACTTACAAAGATTCAACTATTAAAGGAAAATATGTCTCCCTGCTTAAAGATCACAATTGTTTTCTTAAAATATATTCTATTGATTATGCCATTACAGCTGTCTCATTTCCCCCTTCATTCCCCTCCACCCTGCACACCCCCTCCCACCCACACTCCCCCTCTTTAGTTCATGTCCATGTGTCATAAGTTCTTTAGCTTCTATATTTCCCACACTACTCTTGCCCTCTCCCTGTCTATTTTCTCCACACCGTCTATGCTACTTACTCTCTGTACCTTCTCCTCCCCTCTTCCTCCCACTCCCCTGTTGCTAACCTTCCATGTGACCTCCATTTCTGTGGCTGTGCTCCTGTTTTAGGTAATTGCTTAGTCTGCTTTTGTTTTAGGTGTAGATGTTAATAACTGTGAGTTTGCTGTCCTTTTACTGTTCATATTTTTATCTTCCTTTTCCTTAGATAAGTCCCCTTAACATTTCATATAGTAAGCGCTTGGTGATGATGAACTCCTTGAACTTGATCTTATCTGAGAAGCACTTTATCTGCCCTTCCATTCTAAATGAAAGCTTTGCTGGACAGAGCAATCTTGGATGGAGGTCCTTGTATTTCATGACTTGGAATACTTCTTTCCAGCCCTTTCTTGCCTGGAAGGTCTCTTTTGAGAAATCAGCTGACAGTCTGATGGGAACTCCTTTGTAGGTGACTGTCCCTTATCTCTTGCTGCTTCTAGAATTCTCTCCTTCATTTTAATCTTGGCTAATGTAATTATGATGTGCCTTGGTGTGTTCCTCCTTGGATCCACCTTCTTTGGGACTCTCTGAGCTTCCTGAACTTCCTAGAAGTCTATTTCCCTTGCCAGATTGGGGAAGTTCTCCTTTATTATTTGTTCAAATAAGTTTTCCACTTGTTGCTCTTCCTCTTCCCCTTCTGGTACTCCTATAAGTCCGATGTTGGAATGTTTAAAGATGTCCTGGAGGTTCCTAAGCCTCTCCTCATTTTTTTGAATTCTTGTTTCTCCCTTCTTTTCTGTTTGGTTGTTTCTTTCTTCCTTCTGGTCCACTCCATTGATTTGAGTCCCAGTTTTCTTCCCATCACTATTGGTTCCCTGTGCATTTTCCTTCATTTCACTTATCAATGCCTTCATTTGTTCATCTAATTTGCGACCAAAATCAACCAATTCTGTGAGCAGCCTGATCACCAGTGTTTTGAACTGTACACCTGATAGGTTGGCTATCTCTTGGTTACTTAAAAGTAATGGCTCTGGGGCTCTAAGCTGTTATTCTGTTTGAGTCATTTTTGGTCAGGTGGCGCCTGTTATGTATGAGGGGCAGAGCCTTAGGTGTTCACCAGGGCAGGTCAACCCAGTCGCAGGGTTGTGATGCTGTCTGTGGGGGCGGGGTCAGAGAGGGAATAATGGCAAGTGTTCCACGCTCTCACGTATTTGCGTCCCCTGTGCTGCCTCCCACACACAAACTGGGCTCCCCTGGTGCTGGTTCCCAGGTGGGCAGGCCTATGCACACTCGAGGATCCTACTAGTCTCCCCAATGACCTCTCCTGTGAGGCTGGGAGCTTCTCCTGGCACCTTTTCAATTGGTGTTTTTAGGCTTTATTTCCTGTCACTGGGGCCCTGGGCTGTCTCACTGCCCGCTCTTGCCTAGTATATCTGCACATTAATGTGTGTCCACAGTTGGCCAACTGCCCTGCGTACCCTGCGTGCCCCGCTCATCTCCTTCCCGCATCTGGGGTCTGCAAGCTCTGCACCACCTACTCTCCCCAGCACCCCCGGGTCTGTCAGCCCCTGCCTTTTCCTGCTGCATTCCCTCTCTGCTGGCTGCGGACTCCGCCCCTCTTACCGGTCTGGTTGGTTGTCGGACTTCCGTAGTTCAATTTTCTGTGTTCTGGTTGTGTTATTGTTTGTAAATATTTGTTGTCCTTAACCTTGGTTGTGAGAGGAGATACAGTCTTTCCACCTACGCCTCCATCTTGGCCGGAAGTCCCAAGATGACAATTGTGAAACAAAATTTACTTAAACTTTAAGCTTAAATAAATAATTTATTTAAACTGTAAGTGCCCTAACCACTTGTCTTTTTCCATTTGCTCTTGTTTAGGTATTATGAATTCAAAATATTTTACATTTCTTTAAGCTATTTCTAATAAAATTATAGGATAAAATATTGTTAGACTCAAGAGTTAAAATAAAATTAGATTGCAGTAAATTCTCAAGAAACATAACTAGGTCCAGAACAGCCTACTCACTTCAGGCCTAATATAAGCCAACACTACTGGAGCAACTATTACAGATCCTTTTCAGATGTCCTTATCAGCTATTTAATTGTGTGTTTTCCAAAGAGCTTCAAGATCTGTTAGTGTTCTGAAAGAGGACTTCTAATGCCCCAGTCCTGGAAGGTTTCTCAAAGAAGCCAACAAGATGAGACCTGACAGCATCCTTCCACAGCCAGCCAGCACACTTAAATGCCTCTTCCACCACCTTTGACCCTGCCTGGTACTGCTGACAACCAAAGCAATCCCCAGAGGCAGAGCAATGGGAAGAAATGTCTCCTTTCAAAACGAAGACTGAGAGAAGCCTGGCTTAACATAACACACAGAGCAACTTTCACAAAGGTGGCTAGATACAAGACTTCAGCTAAGAAACCCCATGCCTATAACCATGAAAGAATCATGCACACACATACACAAAACTGGGCGCACGCACACACAAGCATTTTCAAAGAGTATTCAAATAAGGGCCATAATCAGATATCTATTAGTTGGGGCTAAAAGAATATAGTCACGTATACACAAGAGCTAAACAAGCCCTTCCTGGTGTAGCTCAGTGGATTGAGCGCTGGCCTGTGAACCAAAGGGTTGCCAGTTCAATTCCCAGTCAGGGCACATGCCTGGGTTGCAGGCCAGGTCCACAGTAGGCGGTGCACAAGAGGCAACCACACATTGATGTTTCTCTCCCTCTCTGTCCCTCCCTTCCCCCTCTCTAAAAATAAATAAATAAAATCTTAGAGCTAAGCTAAAATGTTTCTGGATATCAACCTTGAATTCTGAGTATACAACTTTCCAAAGGAAAATGCTTACACAAATATCAAAGGCTTTACCTGACAGGTTGGAAATAAGAAACTAGGTCTCAGAGAAAGCAGCAAAGTCAAGAGTATTACACCAGAAGTTAATGTTACCTTGTACATAGAAATTCATTCCTTTTTCCTTCTGTGGCAACAGCCTCTTTAGGATTTTTCTCCTTATTCTTGACATGTGAATGAATCTATTTTCTTTTCTACAGGTTTCACTCTAAGCTGCTTGGTATAGGGCCATGCCAGGTCCTTGACATGTTCCTGCTAAACTAGCTTTGGACCCTCACAATGTATTGCACCCATGAGACAGCTGTTCCCCTCTTTCGAAAGTGAGATCAAACCTGCTTTCAATCCAACAGTCAGGAACTATCTTCATGAAGAGTCAAACGCCGCTTCTACACACAGGGGTAGTAAAGGCACCTGGAGCTGCTCTGTCACAGGGACAGCTAAATGGGCCGGCAGGAAGAACCACACCCACCTCTTTAGCTCCGCGATGAGCAGTGCAGTGCAAGGGACCCCCAATGTCATCAGAGAGATGTTGTTGATGGCGGGCTTGACGAAAGCCAGACATGTTGTAACTGCAGAGAGGACGCAGACCACGGCCTTGAACCTGCCCCTGAAATGGTGAAAGCAAACCAAATCCATTAGCAAAGGAGGCCTTCCCTGTGGAATGTGGACAAGCTGCAGGCACCGCTAGCAGGAGTGGAAGCTGAAAAGAAATTGTACACTAAGTGCCCAGAGTCTAAAACCACTCACACTCACTGGCCCAATAATTCCACTTCTAGGAATTTGTCTTTAGGAAATAATCTGAAATTTTCTAAGTATTTAGCCATGAGAACAATAAAATTAGAATCAACTTCAGTCCCTAAGGATGAGATATGGATACCTGTTTTCTTAGTGTGACTTTTCTGTATCCTTTTCACCTGTTTTACGGCAGGATTTGGCGAAAGTTTTCTGTAAGAGGTCAGATAGTGGAAACGTTGGGGCTTGCAGATCATAGGTCTCTGCCACAGTTACTTAACTCTGCCACCACTGCAGGCAGTGAGGGAGGGAGTGGGCGTGGCTGCGCACCGACAAAACTGGATGTGCAAGGACAGGCGGTGCACCAGTTTGGCCTACAGAACACAGTTTATCAACCCATGTTCTACAAGCTTCCTAGTTTAAAAGAAAAAAAGCCCTGTTCCTAGCATGCAGAAGTAAGCCCTAAAACATTCTGACAGTGTCTATATGTACTGACAATCCACAGGCTAGTATGCATTGCAATTCTGTGTTGACAAGTTTTTGGCACGGCAAATCTTGGAAAAGTAACGGATACTGGCCCTCCACTCTTCAGTGAAGGTGCTTTCAGCAGAAAGAGCCAGAAACGCCGACGTGATCCTGAACATGCTCCATCTCCTCTCCCTGGGACTCTGTTTCCTTATTCATAAACTGAAAGGCTGAACTAGATGATCTCTAAGGCCTCATCTACGACTGAAACATAAGAGCTCGTGATTTTCCTGGAGTTTCTGTTATGAGCACAATTTACTTTGGCCAAGAGCCCTGGGACAGGTCACAGTTAGGAAACTAATTTGAATGACATTCCATTATAAAAAAAATTAAAGTGCATTGAAACCTTAAAAACACAAATGTATCTCTTAGAGGAAAATCATTTATCATCAAGGCACAGGAAATCATTGATCAAGCTGCCAACTTTCTTAGTGGAATGAGCAGGAATTGTAGCCCTGAACTTGGACCAGAGGAAAAAAATGCATATGGGAAAGGCTCCAGGCAGCAACCCCAGGAGAGTCATGTTTTCCTGCTGGCCTTGGCCAGCATCCTTCGGCTACTGGGTAGAAGGCTGCCTGCACGCCCACGCCCAACATGCCTGTAACCCTGGGAGACCTGCAACAACACTGACTGGGTTTCAGGTCCTGTGACACATGCCAAGGCTGTTGGCCTTTTTAGACTGGATAAACACATAATTAAAAACTTCCAAATTGTATCACTTGCCTGTATCACCTGCCCCCACTTAGTAGGAGGTAAGGGTTCTTTGGCAAGTCACTGAACTCTCCCCAAGCTTCAGGTTTCCCACATGGAGAATATAACACCTGCCTTATGGTGTTTTTGCAAGCATTAGAGCACTTCATACAGTGCCTGGTACATGGTGTGTGCTACTAAAATCCACTATTACTATTATCACTACCATTATTGGAGAATAAATGCTATCTAAACTATTATTATTGTTAATAATAGCACACTCCCAGGGAAAATCTGATGGAGCTGGTACCGCAATCACCAAAGACTCTATATAGTGTTGCCAAAGAGTTCAAAGGCAGCGAGCTTGACAAAACATGCTTTCTTTAAGGAGAATACGGGCAGACACCTCCCACATCAGTCCCGTGGGTGTGTAGAAATGTGCTCTGGAAAGACAGCTTAGCCAAACAGGACGTCCTGTACGTGTTCGATTCTACAACCAGCAGAAGCCAGCAGAGATCACATGGCCAGCCCAGCTGACCCCAACGTCACCAGAGGCCCCGGGTACAAGACAGCTAGAAATATCCAAGAGCCAGGGGCCCGATAGGCTGTTTTCTAAACAATGACGACAGGCAACCCCTACTGCAGGCTCTGGCCCTGTGTTCCACTTTCCAGCCCATATGGGTTCACACCGGAACGCAAGGTCATGGAGCTCTTAGTGCCCCTGCTTTCTGCATTCCCCTAACCAAGATGTAGCAGCCCGATACCACCTGTATCATGTTATTATAACACAGCTGTTACTATTATCATTAGGTACCCTTCAAAGCAGTGGTTTTCAACTCTGTCTGATTCTGTGCCTTTTTTTAAATCAAATATTTGGTAATGTCCCTTTCACTCTTCTGAAGTAAAATGCAATTTATGGGTAATAAAACCTCCCATCTGTTTACTGTGACCACCGTAAACTTCCTGGATGTCCCTTAGGAGACAGAAGTGTCCTGGGTTAAGATCCACTGCTTTAAATTGCCCTATAGGGTTAAAATGTAACCAATTCAGAACAAGCCCGTAACAGTCACAGGACTACAGCATGTGGCCCTGGAAGGCCCACCCCTGTCATTTCACAAGTAAGGAGCTGACAAGGACCAGAGAGCCCAGGCTGGTGACCCCAGGTCACCATGTTGGTGTGAGAGCAGGGTGAGCAGGCCCCAGCCTGCAGCCTTGCTCTCAGGAGGCAAAAAATTAACTGGAGCATAAAATGAGGCCTGGCCCTAGATTTTGTAGAGACAAAAATCTTAAAAAATCACAGCAGGATAAATTCTCTAAGAAATGGATACAATTAGCCTATAATACTTCTTTGGTTTTGGCTTTTTTCTCAGAACAAAAATGTCTAAAAATTATTATTAACCATCAATAGCTAAGTGTGTGTCCTGAAATTCTTAGAACATTCTAGGCAAGGTAAAAAAAGAGCTCCTTTTTTAAAACCCACCAATTACTCCTATTTACATAATAAACATTTTTGCTGGCTGTTCTAGACATCCTTATCTTCAAAACTCTTCTCTGTGTTAGCCACCATAACTGCTAGCACTTCGTGTGTCCTTAATCTGGACGAGACACTGTACTATGCACTTTATAAGATTATGTCATGTATTTCTAACTCCATGAGGGAGATACTTTTACTATCTCCACTTTATAGATGAGCAAAATGAGGTATCAGAGCTTTAAAAAAAAGAAAAGTAGATTGTTACTCAAATTCACATTTGTCTGCTCCGAAGTCACTTAGACTCCATACTGTCTCTTCTCCAGAAACCTCATGCTGGAACTTCTCTTGGTATGCTTTTAGAAAGAGTCCAGCAAAGTCTAGATCACAAACAAATTTTAAAAGGAGAGATAAATTTTAACCATCTGATAAATTCAGACAGCTAAACCACACAACCCCTAGTCCAGGGGTATCAAACTTATTTTCACCAGCCTCACGGTTGCCTTCGAAGGGCCGAATGTAATTTTAGGACTAGGACTATAAATGTAACTACTCCTGAACAGTTAAGCAAGAGCTCGGCACTGCCACTGGGTAGAAACAAGGTGCCAGACTGGATAAAACAAGATGGAGGGCCAAATACAGCCCGCGGGCCTTGTGTTTGCCACCTGTGCCCTAGTCTACAGAAATCCTGGTTTTTTCCTGAAATCTTTGGCCTGGTCTGCCACTCCCACTGTAGGGCTCCCGCCTGTCATGGGCTGTCATGGGCAGCGCAGCCTGTGCAGAAGGGTTTGGTCTTCTTGCTCTCGCTAACACTGGGAAAGTGAAAACAGACAAATAGAACTGGTATCCTTATTTAGAGAGAGCCACTTTGTGTGTAACAGGCACCTTTTCTGTCTTTGCTCATTAAAATCGTCACTGCCCATTCTCTCCTTCCATTTGTATGCATGCCTCTGAGATGCTAGGCAGAGCTCCACGCTACATGCCGCGAGTAGTCAGGAAAGCTCATTTTGACTGAGCACTCACCTTGTTCTTAGTGCTGTAAGAACAGTTCTGCAGAGTCCTCTCACAAAGTCCTTACAACTTAGCTAATTTTACAGATGAAGAAATAGAAAGTTAAAGAATCAAGACAAGTTATATAGTTTGAAGGCTAGGAAGCTAGGATTCAAACTCAGGTTTTCTTCAAAGCCAGGGACAGGTACATAAAAGGTGATCAGAGCCTCCGAAGGACTCGGCTCAAACTGAAGAGAGGAGTCACATCTGCAGAGAAATGGTGCTGGTGACGGAAGAGTCCCACAGGGTCACAGACCTCCCTGCCTGGTAGTAGGTTTTCATTATTCAAGTTGGTAAGCTTGAATTACTACAAGCCACTGCTCCACTTTCTCCTCTCCTGCTCATAACAACATCCCCTCACTCCCCACCTTCAAGAAACAGAAAAGAAAAAGGTTCTCTATTATGAATACATTAAAATGTCACTTGGAATTGTGACCCAGGCCTCCAGAGTGCCACAAACGAATAAACAAAACCCTTATTCCCATTTCTTAAACTTCTCGCTCAGATCCCAGGACTTGAAAGATACGATCTAAGAACAAAGCGGTTCCTCCGCTTTCAACCTAACACACACCTCCAGGCTAAGGGAAGGGATGGGGTGACTGGTGGACACCTTCTAAGAAAATAATAACCATTTCACCAGGCAGAGTCAAAGAAGTCCCTGCCTGTAAAGCCACCTCATGACCCTGCCTGGTGCCATCCACCTCCATCCCTAACCTCACCCTCTTCCCCACCTCACAAGGCTTTCTGATCATCCTCAGTCATTCTCTTGAAGCTGAACAAAGAAACAAGACAAGACCAGAAACCGCAGACTGCCTAAACAACCTGCTTCATTTTAAAGCACGCTTCCTGCACTAAGCAGAAGGCCCCAGCAAGACAGAGACGGTATTTCATCTAAGACCAGGAACACCTCCTTTTTACTTCTCCTTGTAAACAGCTGGTTCTTCCTCTCCCTCTCTCCCTCCCTCCCTCTCTTATTTTTAAAAATTTGTATTTATTGATTCTTAGAGAGAGAAAGAAGAAGGAGGAGAGAGAGAAAAAGAAACACCAATTTGTTGTTCCACTTATTTATACATTCATTGGTTGGTTCCTGTACGTGCCCTACCGGGGACTGAACTCACTACCTTGGCGTATCAGGAAGATGCTTTAACCGATTGATCTACCTGGCCAGAGCCTTCCTCTCATTTTTTAAATGCACCCTTCTTGAGGAAACTTCCTTCTGCTTGATGATACTGAGAGATAACACTATTTAATTCAAGTCTTGCTACCCGGGATGAAGATTCTACAGCTAATCCTGTAAAGTATTTTTTCTCCCTACTGCATTTAAAAATACACTTTCATATTAAAAATTAACATATGCTCTTGTAAAAAAATGGAAACAGTACAGTTTCAAGGTAAAAATGAAAGCTCTCTCTCCACCCCGGTACCTAAGAGTGGAAGTGGCTGCTGCTCGCATCCTCCCAGGCATTTCTGCACACGTACGAAGACATATACTCAAAAAGAGGTTCTCACATTCGTTCTAAAATTAGAGCACTACACACATGACTCTAAAATGTGCTCTGCAGCTGGCACATTCCATGGCCGCCCTCCATCTCCGTCCAAAACAACAGACTTCATCTTTAATAGATACACAGCTCCTGTCCCTGCATCAGCTTGCTAACTGAATCCATATCTTCAGACTATTCATCCATATATATCTTCACAAGTCACAGTGTCCTACAGAGAAACATGTGAGTAATAGGTTCTGGGAACATTTCTTATCTTTATGAGGCTGACTCTTCTGTTTCTTCAGATATTAACAACCTTATACAGCTCCTCAGGAAGGTATTTCCTGACTAAACTCTAAATCATCATCCACGTTACTACAATCTCTTAATCAGCTTCATTTTTCATCATAGCACTTGTTACTCCCTAATATTATTTATGTTTTCGTTTGTCGATTCACAGTCTCCCAACTTCATTATAAGCTCATCAAGGACAGAGATTCTGTTGTTTACTTTATTGCCATATCCCAGTATCTAGAAGCCTAGAGAAATGCATAGTAAATAGGAAGTGTTCAAAAGTTATTTAATGAATAAATAATCATATAAGCATAAAACAATAACTATTAAAATGCATCCCTGCCTGAAATTCTGGGTTTCTAGTTTGGAGATAGGTGCATGTGTGCGTGTGTGTGCGCACATAGCTCCCATCAGAAGGAAAACATTGCAGTTTGACAACTACAATACCTATGGCTCTAAGAACCAGTTCCTGCCCTGGCTGGTGTGACTCAATGTATTGAGTACTGGCCTGTGAACCAAAGGGTCGCTGGTTTGATTCTCAGTCAGGGCACATGCCTGGATTACAGGCCAGGTCCCCAGTAGGGGGAGCACAAGAGGCAACCATACATTGACGTTTCTCTCTCTTTCCCCTTACCCCTCTAAAAATAAATATATAAAATCTTAAAACATAAAAAGAACCAATTCCTTAGTGGATTCTACTGTAAATTTATATAAAATAGTGGAGTAGATTGGACTAAAGGAAATGTTCTAACAGGAAATCAAAGGTCTTCGAGCTACCATTCAGTGATTTCTCCCCCTCTGAAAAATCCTTCCATTATTTCCCATATCAAGTAAGGGAGACATTTGACTTTTTGTCCCTAATGTTGTATGAATTCTTCTCCAAGTTTATTAGAATCCCCCATTTTATGTGTCAGTGTATTTATACTGTCAGACTCGAAACAATCAGTGGATATTCAAAAGGTATATGATAAGTTTATCACTAGGCTGGGCTTCATGTCTGCTATTTTTCCTGATATATACATTATATTGGGTATTGCACCTAGCAGTAAATACAAAAATGTTTAGCAAAGCTTACCTATCATTCCGAAAGATTTTTGGTAGATACCTTCTAGGGAACCACATGGCCAGAGCACACATCAGAACCCAAAGGATGGCAAGTTCATCAAGCATCTGACCCAGGAAACTCAGAGTTGCATGGAAGTAGACGGATCCGATTCCTAGAATCAATTGCAACCAATAAAAAAGTCACCAAAGAAGAACAGAGTAACAAATTCAATACACTGCTTAAGGATAGCCCTTTCACCACCACTATCACAATCACCAGATCACTCTCTCTCTTTGAAAAAAGAAACTGAAAGAAGAAACTCACACCACCTAAGCATGCAGGCCTCGAGTCTAAGATCTTATTTATTTATTATCAGAGAGAGGGGAAGGGAGGAAGAGAGAGCAGGAAAGAAACATCAATCAGTTGCCCCTTGCATGCCCCTAAATGGGGAACTGGCCCGCAACCCAGGCATGTGCCCTGACCAGGAATTGAAGTGGCAACATTTTGGTTTCCAAGATACCCCACTCACTAAGCCACACCAGTCAGAGCCAGAATTCAAGTCTAGAAAGAGAATTTCAAGTAGGGTCTACATATCAGCACATCAGAACTTCAGTGAGTCCGTATCTAAACACGTTCTGTCTTTATCCACTAGCCTTCATGAGAACAAGCAGTAAATAGAGCTCAACATTCTATCACTGTTCAAAATTCCCAATCTACCTGTGGAAGAAAATGGAAATTACGGACTCCCTGTCACAATGGAGGTATAGGTAAACATGCTTCACCCCATTGTGCAATCACAGAGAGAATTACAGCTATTTCTCAAAACAAAGAACAACCAGAACTATCAGAAAATCAAGCTGTATGGAAGTCTGACAACCAAGGATTTAAAGAAGCCACATCCATCCAGATGGGTGCCTTTTACAGGGAGTCAAAGCAACTCTACCCAACACACAGAAACAAACAGAGGAAGGCTGCTGAACTGAGGAGACAAAGAAATATGGTCCAAATGAAGGAACAGAACAAAACCCCAGAAAATAAACTAAATGAAACAAAAGATAAGCAACCCATCAGATGCAGAGTTCAAAACACTGGTGATCAGCATGCTCAAAGAACTCACTGGGTGCAGCAACACATAAAGGAAAAAATGAAGGTTACACTAATTGAGATAAATAAAAATCCATAGGAAACCAAAGTGGAGAGGAGGAAGCCAGAATCAAACCAACAACTTAGAACACAAGGAAGGAAAAAGCATTCAATCAGAACAGCAGGAAGAGGACTTCCGGCCAAGATGGAGGCATAGGGAGATACACTTTGCCTCCTTGCACAACCAAAACAAACACACAACAAATTTAAAAACAACCAGAACTGCCAAAAAATCAAACTGTAAGGCAATCCAAAAATCAAGGAGTTAAAGAAGAAACATTAATCCAGACTGGTAGAAGAGGCGGAGGCTGGCAGCCAGAGTGGAGAGAATGAGCAGCAAGGCCGCGGCTGGAGGACTGGGCGGGCGAGGTGGCAGCTGGCAGTCCCACATTTCCATGAGGACAAACTAGGAGGAACACTAGGGAATGAGAAAGACTGTGCAACCCAAGGATCCAGAGTGGGGAAATAAAGCCTCAAAGCCTCTGACTGAAAACACTTATGGGGGTTGAGGCGGGAGCCTGAGAAACTTCCAGCCTCATAGAAGAGTTCATTGGAGAGAACCACAGGGTCATAGAATGTACACAAGCCCACCCACCCAGGAATCAGCACCAGAAGGGCTCAATTGGCTGGTGGGTAGCAGGGGAAGTAACTGAAAGCTGGCTGAGAGCAGAACAAGAGGCATAGTTCCCTCTCAGACCCCTCCACCACATACAGCACCACAGTGCATGACCTGGGTTGCCCCACCCTGGCAAATACCTGACAATGAAACAGGCATGCCCAGACCAAAAATATATATATATATATATATATATATATATATGGCTCAAATGAAAGAACAGATCAAAGCTCCAAAAAGAGAACTAAGTGATGAAATGATGGACAGCCTATCAGATGCGGAGTTCAAATCACTGGTAATCAGGATGCTCACAGAAATGGTTGAGTATGGTCACAAAATAGAGGAAAAATAGAGGCTATGCAAAGTGAAATAAAGGAAAACATACAGGCAACCAACAGTGAAAGGAAGGAAACTGGGAGTCAAATCAACAACTTGAACTGAAAGAAAGAAATAAACATTCAACCAGAACAGAATGAAGAAACAAGAATTCAAAAAGATGAAGAGAGGCTTAGGAGCCTCCAGGAAAACTTTAAACATTCCAGCATCTGAATCACATGGGTGCCAGAAGGAGAACAGGAAGAGCAAGAAACTGAAAACTTATTTGAATGAATAATGAAGGAGAACTTCCCTAATCTGGCAAAAGAAATAGACTTCTAGGAAGTCCAAGAAGCTCAGAGAGTGAGAAAGAAGCTGAACCCAAGGAAGCACACACCAAGGCACATCATAAATACAATTACCCAAGAGGAAAGATAAGGAGAGAATCTTAAAAGTAGCAAGAGAAGCCCTGGCTGGTGTAGCTCAGTGGATTGAGCGCGGGCCTGCGAACCAAAGGAGCATGGTTTGATTCCCAGTCAGGGCATGTGCCTGGGTTGCAGGCCAGTTCCCAGAGGGGGACACACAAGAGGCAACCATACATTGATATTTCTCTCCCTCTCTCCTTCCCTTACCCTCTAAAGATAAATAAATAATTTTTTTAAAAAATTTTAAAAATAAAATAAAAGTAGCAAGAGAAAAGGAGACAGTTACCTATAAAGGAGTTCCCATACGACTATCAGCTAACTTCTCAAAAGAAACCTTATAGGCAAGAAGGGGCTATAAAGAAGTATTTGAAGTCATGAAAGGCAAGGACCTGCATCCAAGATTACTCTATCCAGCAAAGCTATCATTTAGAATGGAAAGGCAGATAAAGTGCTTCCCAGATTAAGTCAAGGAGTTCATCATCACCAAACCCTTATTATATGAAATGTAATAATTAATAATAATTTTTAATAATTATTAAAATAAAATAATTTTAGGGCTGTATAAATGTAACCAGTCCTTAACAGTTAAGGAGTTGAAATTACATTCAGCCCTTTGAAGGCAACCGCGAGGCTGGTGTGGCCCCCAATGAAAATGAGTTTGACACCTCTGCAATAAAGGATCAAATAACTACTTTTTTTTTTTTTACCTTTACTCCATTAGAAACCACAGTCTCATCAGAGTTCAATGGTTTCACATGACTTTCTTCAGAAGCTCTCAGAAAATTGCACTGGCACACCACCAGCAGCAATTACATAAACAAACTCTCTAAAACAAAGTGATAATTACAGCCAACCTTGTTATCAAGCCCATTTTCAAAGGAGTCCTTTTGGCATCAAACAAGCAAAATAAAAGTTTGCTAAGACTTCAGAGAGACTTTGGTTTTTAAAACATAATGTTCAAAGGAGACAGGAAGTGTTGGAATTCCATTTCCTCCCATTCAGTCCACGCTCCCAAATGAACCCACTTACCCACTACAACTAAGAGAGTCCATATCAGGTAGATGCCACTGTTGAAGCATGTTGCATACTGACGAAACAGGCACATGCAGATGGGTGGTAAGACGAAAAACAAGACATTGCTAATCTGGAGGGGAAATGTAAAATGAAAAGATAAGTTAATTAAAAGAGAAAAAAACAAAACAGCCTGTTCCAAGTATGTCCTCTGCAAACAGATGACTGTGGCCATACATCTTGTTTCAGCACTTATACTTTTCTTAACTGCAGATATACAACCAGGAAAACTTAAAACTTCTTGAATAAGCATTTAGGGGTCTCCTTCCAGCCTCCCTGTTCACTGGAGCAGCTATAAAAACACTGCAATCTGGGAAAGCTGCCCAGGCTCCCCTCCTGATTTAAAGAATCAGTGACTCTTAATTCTTTTTCCACTCAGAGTAACCAAGAAGTATTCTAATTTACTTGCACATACATTTTTAAACATAAGGCCTACATTAAATAATGCTAAAAATAAAGCTTAATAGTTCTGGCCGTGTGGCTCAGTTGTTGAAGCATTGTCCTGTACACCAAGAAGTTGCAGGTTCAATTCCTGGTCAGAGCACATACAGGAGGCAATCAAGCAATGTTTCTCTCTCTCTCTCCCTGCCCCCTTTCTCTTTCTCTAAAAATCAATAAACATATCCTCAGGCGAGCATGAAAAAAATGGTTAATAAAGAGGTGAGAAGGACTAGACAAGTTCGAGCCCCCAGTATTTTCTGCCAGCAAGGCCAGCTTTTTCTCCAGGGCCCACATGAAGGCAGGATTCTTCCTGGTTTCCCTTTGGGACCCTTTGTCACTTACTCACCCTATAGAAACCTACTTTTACGTAAAGATCAAATTTTTAGGTTCTTTTCCAGCTTTAAAATGATACCATTTAATCTTTCAGACTTTAATGTGGATTTAAGCCTCTCTGTTATCTCTCCAGAAGGCATATGGCTTTTAAAATATATATATTCTAGCCCCGGCTATTATGGTTCAGCGGACTGAGTGCCAGCCTGCAACTGAAAGGTTTCCGGTTCAATTCCCAGTCAGGGCACATGTCTGGATTGCAGGGCCAGGTCCTCTGTTGGGGGCATACAAGAAGCAACCAATTGATGTTTCTCTCACACAATGATGTTTCCCTCTCTTTCTCCCTCCCTTTCTCTCACTCTAAAAGTAAATAAATAAAATATTTTAAAAAAGAAATTAAAATACATATATTCTATTTAATGTAATATCAAAATACTGTCATTTCAACACATAAGCACTATTTACATATCATTAATGAGATATTTTCCATTCTTTTTGTTCACACCCTGGCTTGGAAACCCAGCAGAAATTCCCCCGGTGGCACATCTCCGCTGGGACCAGCCATAATTCATATGCTCAACAGCCACACGGGGCTAAGGACTACCATACTGAACAGGATAACTCTAGATCCTCACCTCTCACTTTTAAAATTTATTTCTTTAATCTTTCTTTAGGGGGTTGTAGCCAGTTCTTTCTTATCCCCCCCGCTAATTTTTTTATTGAGGTAAAATTCACATAACATAAAATTAGCCATTTTAAACTGTATAATTCGGTGGCATTTAATACATTCATAATGTGCAACCATCACCTCTATCTAGTTCTAAAACATTTTCATCGCCCCAAAAAGACAACCCTGTGCCCATTAAGCATTCACTTCCCTTGTCCCCACAGCCCCAAACAAGCACTAATCTGCTTTCTGTCTTTATGAATATACCTATTCTTAATATTTCATAGAAGTAGAATCATACAATATGACCTTTTATGTCTGGCTTCTTTTACTTAGAAGAATGTTTTTGAGGTTCAGCCACACTTTGCAGGCATCAGTACTTCCTCTTTACAGATGGATAATATTCTGTGGGACGGATACCATATTTTGTCCGCCCATTCATGCACTAACAGACTGCTGTGAATAGTGCTGCTATGAACATTCACGTACAAGTTTTTGAGAACTTGTTTTCAGTTTGGGGGTATATGATTGACATTGCTAGGTCATATTCAGACAGGTTAGTGAGAAGCCAGGAAAATTCCTTGACAGATGGAATGAGGAAACTGAGACAAATAGTTGAACAAATGGATGGGCAACTAGCTGCCAGCTAACAAATCACAAGACCCTATCTTCACTGACCAAAGATGCTTAGCAGTAGATGGTTTAAGTGTATCCTCCCCTACCAAAGAGTAGGTGGCTTAAATCACCCTAGTCAGGGACAGATTTAACAGTGACCCAATTAGTGTCAGCCTGACCTGAGAACAAATGAAGTCAGGGGAATACATAACAACAACAATAAAAACAATTAGCCAGACAAAGCCAAGACAGAGGTGAAAACTGACCAGAAAATGATGGCAGACCCCACTATACACTCATTTTGATGCATCAGCATATCAAGGGAAACACCTGGAAAGTTGATGAATACTGTATTCTGTTAACACCTCCCTTAAAAGTCCCACCTTTAGAAAACAGATGAAAACTCTAAGGCGAAGTGCCTGCACTCCTCTTTCCTCAGGTGTGTACTTTCACTTGGTTTCTCCAAAACTCTAAGGGGTTCCAACGAGACGTGCAACCAGGACAGCAGTGGGCAGCGGCAGCCTGTCCCAGGCTAACCCCTGATCCTGTCTCCTAGGACACTCCTTTTGCCTCTGTGACTTTTCTCTGAGCCAGTGCCGCCTCTCCTCGGCTCAGTCCTGTTCCTGAGATTGTGCTTCCTCTACCTTAAGACCTTCCTTTGTTTCACCATGCCAAGCTTTGATAAAAATTACTCTCACAATCACTTAGACTCATGTCTTAAAATCTTTCCTGCACAAAGTCAAAAACCTGTACATCCCAAACTGTGCCAGGGCAAACCCATCTTGGCCCAGCCCCTTCCCAGTGAAATATGGTGATTCTATGTTTAACTTAGTGACAAACCACCAAACCGTTTTCGGCAGCAGCTGAACCATTTACATTCGTACAAGCAATGTATAAGGGTTCTGATTTTTCCACATCCTTGCCAACACTTATTTTCTGGAGTTTGCTTTGTCGAATGAAAGCCATCCTAGAAGGTATGGAGTGGTAGGGATATTCAGCTTTGTAAGTTTCATCTCGACGTGTGCAGTGAGGGGCTCCTCATGAAGGACTGATAGCGTGAACAAAGGGTACAGAAAGTGAAGACAACGGCTAAGACTAAATGAGCAACACACCAATGGGAATGGGGTGGGAGGGGTATGCATGCAAACAAAAGACTAAAGAAAAGCATTTCTAGAGACAGGATGGGGCAGATGAAGCCTGGAAAGTGAAGGGCATGAAAAGAAAAGACGGCCACCCATGTTGGATGATAGAGAGGGGGCCTCAAAGGAACCATGAGGGTGAGTGCCTGAACTGAACTGAAGGAGCCAGGCAGGGGAGAAGGGCTTCTCCAGACCTACAAAATCACACTGGCGCACAACTAAACAAACGGCATCAACAAACCCCAGAACTGGAGGCATAGTACAGGTAAGGACTGGCAACAGCAGTGGCCAACGTAGGCCTTTGTCGTCATTTGGGAACAAGAGACATTAGGAGTGACATCATTTTTATTTATTTATTTCCTGCTCAGGTATAAATCTTTTTATTTTTAAATTACAGTTTACATTCAATATTATTTTGTATTAGTTTCAGGAGTATAGTACAGCAGTTAGACAAGCCTATACTTTACAAAGAGTTTCCCCCGATATTTCCAGTACCCACTCTGCACCTTCAACAGAGTTATTATGGAATGACACTGTTTTTGGCAAGGGCAGAAAGATAAGGTGGGAGAGAAATAACACAAGCAAAGAGAGAGAACTTTTGCTAGTGGCAGGATGGGAGTAGGACTGCTGCCTTTGATTAAATTCCCTAGTGGGGCTGTATCATCCTGGAGAAGAGGTACCTTTTTCTAGGTGGTGTACTCTGATGGGGATCTTTTTCTCTTTCCCACATCAGAGCCCTGTGAGCTACTGGTGACCCTGCGGGAGAGGATGGATGAATTGTGTGAGATGTCCCAGGCGTATATAGTCTCCAGTCCTGGAAGTACAGCCAATGCTCATTTACTAAAAAGCAGATAAGCAGTAGGTTATTGTTCATTGTTATTATCACAGTCTTTAACTTTTTATGAACTAATTTAAATAATCAGAGATCTTTAAGAAATACAATGAGAGATCTTAACCATCCCTTGTTTTACAAGGGATATAACTAAAGGCTCAGAGAGGCTCCAAGGCAGGCCAAGGTCAGAGAGGCAATCACCCTGGGAGCTGGGGCCAGCACCCAGTCCTGCTTCGGGCTCTTTCCACTGCCCCCAACTGACTGCACCTCCAACTCACCCACCAGCCACATTCTGACCTCTTCGGTTTAACTCCTCAACTGGTATCACAAACTTCTGAACTGCATCACACACTGTGCACATACAACTTGTTCCAAGACTTAAAAGTGGCTCTCCTTTTGTTAAACATAGAAGTGGAGGAAAGAAAAGGTAAAGGGAGAGAAGGAAGAGAAAAAAATGAAATTGTTATAACACAAATAACTTAAAACCTTAAAAGGAGAAAGGATCTTTCTCCTTTCATATTTATGAATATGTTCTCCTTGTTAGAAAAAGAAAAAGAAAACAAGAATACATTACCGAGCTAAAATCTCCCTTCTTCCACCACCCTAGAGATAACCATTGTTCTCAGAGTCATAGGCTTCCAGTCATTTTCTTTGCATTTATATGAATATATATATGCCACATACTGTAACATTATCATTCTGCAACTTTTTCTCCTTCAACAGTATCTCTTACAGACCTTTTCACCTTAGTTCACTTGGATTAACCTCATTTGGTGTAAGCGCTACAGATGGCAAGGGTTTTTTTAGCCATTCCCCAAGGAAGGAAAGCAATTTACAGCTCCACCTACAATGTTAGGAAATACAACTCATTTGTTTTTCACCCCAGTATATCTTTACTGCCTCGAGTCCCCTCAGTCTCCCTTGCTTTGGCCAAGTGCAGCTAACTTCACCAAGCTGTCCCCAAATGGCTTTGTCAATTTATATTACCACTAGCAAAGTACACATGAATCATTTTTAAATGTATTTCCACACTATTCACAAAAGCATGAAGTCATTTATTATAGCTGCAGTAAAATTAGGATACTTCAAAACACTTTTTTTAATGCACGTATTAGGGAGTTCAATTTAGAAGCACCATTTTAACAGATGCTTCCAAATAACTTGAAATTGCATTATTACTTCTGCACAGCCCACCTATCAACGTCTGCTGGTCTTCACCAGGCCTTTTAAATAAGTCAATTTCTGCAAAGGAAAAGAGCAAATTAGGAGACGTTCCCCAAGACAAAAAGAGGAAGGAACTCCTGAAGAAATACAGAAAAGCAAATGAGTTGTAATTAAAAGATGGATTCAATGGCTCCATATCTAGTGAGAAATGAAACTTCCCCTCAAAATGGTGTGGGTCACTAAAGTTGAGAAGTTCAGCCAAGGGGTATTGTTGAAAGCCTCTTGTCTGATTACACTTTGGAGAATTGTATTATTTAATATGCCCGCAGGACAGATTGTTTTCACTGAAAGGAAACCACAATTCTAAAATGTATTATGTCCTTAGAAAGTTCCTTATTCTATGAATTCCCACGTAACATTTGTGCCAAGATAATCTCATAAACACACTGCAATCTCATCCTGATGCATGTGAACGTGCACTTTCCCAGAAGAGGGTAAATACTGACAAAGCAATAGGCTGTAAGTTCTTCTGAACAACAAGTTCATGAACAGATAAGGGTCATTACAGTGGCTGAGAAAACTGTCTGTGTATCCGAACTGTATGCACATTCCAAACTATCCATCCCATTGCTTCCCTACTGCCGCTGAGATGACCAGCTGTCCTGGTTTGCCAAGACATGGAACTTTCAGTTTTAAAATCAGGGAAGTCCACTTTTGTCCTTGACAAACAAGTTGGTCACTCTACATGAAAGTACTCTTCAAAATCCCCCCCACCCTACCTCCCACAGCGCACCAACCCCATGCAGAGTTCCAGTAACACCAGGATGACTTGTACACACCTCTGTTATGGCCCTCACCACCCAGATGACTCTGGATCTCACTTCTGGATAGGCACACTGCAATTGCCCAGTAAATGGATGGATGGAGGGAGGAAGGGAGGGATGGAAGGATGGATGGATGGACAGATGGATAATTATGCCCTACAGATAATGGGATGTGGGCTTGGACATATAAAAGAGAACTCTACTTTCCTAATCTTGATGGTTGAGGGCAGAACTGATTGGGGGAAGTGACAGATCATGGGCTGATTTTATGCATATGTTTTGCTTCAAGACTTTTTTCAGCACCAGTTAGTTGATTTCCTTCTATCCCCCCGAGTCACTGCTCAGCAGCAGAGTCCTCAAACCTAACCCCAGTGGTTAAAAGGAAGACCATACATCTCTCCAAAGCAGCTAGGTCTGGAGTCTTTCTTTTTAGTGTGACTGGGGCCTTAAAACTTAAAACATAAAAAGAAACTCAATGCAATAACACTTGTATATAGAAGAAATAGTTCAAAATGTGCTCAAGCAAAGGACTGTGTTCTTGGAAGAGATATTTGGGACTGGCCAAAGCAAAGGATGATAAGATTTTGGGCAATAGAGATTTGCAGGGCCCCAAAACAAAATGCTTCACACACCCAAACAATGTCAGTGGGAGCATAAATCAGGGTACTCTGTCCAGTGGGCCATTTAGCAATAGCTAACAGCCTTTAACACAAATACTCCCCTTGTCACAGCAATTCCCCTGAGAGGATTAGCACTTGTAAAACACATCCAGATGCATATAAGAGCATATTCATGGCATCACAGTTCAGAAACAAAAATGAAAACAATAAAACAAACAGAAACTGCCCTAAATGTCTATCAATAAGGAACTGACTGGTTAAGTAAATTATGGCCAATCCATTAAGTGAAATATTGTATAGATATTGCAAAGAGGAAGATAATTTTATATGAACTAGTATGGGACTATCTACAAGACATATTAAGTGAATAAACCAAGGTGCCAAAGGGTTTGTGTAGTTGTATCTCAACTGGGTTGAAAAAAACAACTTATAGACTGTAGTGTGTGTACACTATACATACATATTTTATGTGCTCACACAAATAATACAAGTGCTTTTTACATGCCTAGAAAACGTCTGAAAAGATACAGAGGGTATTTTGCACTTTACAACATGCATACTGAATTTCTTACCATGATCATGCCCTTACTTTTATCATAAACAACCACAAAAACAACAAACTACTGTAAACAAACTTCTTTTCATATCAAACATCATGATTAGCCTATAGAGCAAATGTTCCCAATGCAAGAGTTTAAGTTAAAGAACAACTGGATAATAGACACGTGTATTATGCCATGCCACATAAATCTAAGGTGCTACAAAGGCACTTGTATCTTCATGAGTAATACCTTAGTAGAGTCAGATGGACCAAGTTCTAACTCTAGTTCTGACATTTTCCTGACATTGGCAAGTTGCATACTCTATCTACGTCCCCATTTCCTCCTTTATCAAGAGGATAGAGTAAATAGCACCCACTGCCTAGAATGACCCAGCAGAGCTTCAATACATAGCAAACAATTAATGGTAACCAGCAGTAACTGAAGTTGTAGGAGTGATGTGATACTCCAAAGATCCATTAAGAAGGTTCTGGATCCCTCTCCCAGGCTTCTGATTTTACATCTTCAATTCCTTAAACTTCTTCTCCAAATTAGCAATAATTATTATTTCTTATATAATGGATAGTTGGACCTGCTGCTTTATTATGATGACTTAATGACATGCTAATCATGGAGTAATAGTTCACTGTTTTCCTCAGTACAGGAGGAGCAAGAGGTTTGTCCTGTGACATATATGCATCCACAGATAACTAGGGCATGGAAACAGAGAAGAGACTATGGTTTTTGCTAATCTCTTTGGACCTACACTGAACAAAATTTGGCCACCCAGTTCTCTGAGACCTTCCAGGAGGGTCCAACCTTTTGGTGTCCCTGGGCCACACTGAAAGAATAAGAGTTGTCTTTGACCACACATTAAACACACAAACACTGATGAAAACTGACGAGTGAAAAAAGATTTTAAGTAAATTTACAATTTTGTGTTGGGCTGATTCATAGCCATCCTGGGCTGCATGAGGCCCATAGGCCACAGGTTGGACACTGTTCTCTGCTTTGCTACAGCAAGCTTTGTGGTTTACAAGCAATCCAAAGAGTAAGGTTTGTCAGGCAGACCAGCTGGGCTAATCAGCCACAGACACTGCAGCTAAAGGTCAACAGTTTATTTCTAAAAAAGATTTTGGCACTCACTACATAACTGCTCCAATGGAACTAGATTACAAGTAAAGACAAAATAAATGCTCCCCCTCATTCAGCAGTCTGGGACTTTTCAAGGCAGGCTCAGAGCAGCTCCACACTTTTTGGCCAAATAGCCAGACCTGACTTTCTGCTGGCCTCAGATTTCACAGAAACTTTGCAGATAGTATGAGAACCTGTCCCCAGTTTCTTATTTCTTCTTTAATTCTGTTGAAATCCACTTTCAAATGAAGAACCTGAGTTACCACTGTTGAAAGCACCCAGCCCTGCTCTATCCCGTCCTCTGTGAGTACCCATCTACAGCTGACACTGTGCACTGAAAAAGGGTGTACAATAGGTGAGGTGTGGCCACCTGCACTAACTGTATCTCCAAAGAGTAGAAGACCAAGTTGCCTTGAGGAACTAACCAGGTCATATAAAAGCAAGAGTTCTGTATAAAAGGCAGCCATGGATTTTAGCAATTAGAGGAGGAAGAATGGAGACTTTGGAACTGCACCACCCCTCCCCCACCTCTCCTCCCCCCTGTGCCACGCCAGAAATGTGAGCTTGACAGCTCCCTTCTCAAGAGCTCAGTTTCTTCATCAGTGACTAGATGGCCCAGGACTAGCTCAGCAGAGATCCCTCCAGACAATAAGCACCTAACTGTTGCCAATATTCTCTCCAGCAAATCAAAGGTGAAAATCCTAAAGAACTACCTGAAATTCACAATGAACCTTAAACCAGGAGTTCCTGTTTCCCCTGTTAGAGCAGTGAAAAGATAAGCTACACAAATGACCAAGGAAAGTCTTACATTTGGTACCAGAACCCTGAGCCAGGGGCACAGCAAAAAGGTATTTCCTTCCCAGCTGCAAGAACACAGGATTCTGCAGTGGGGGAAGCTGCCATATGGAGAGACCTAGGTAAGCCCAGAAAACATGCACACGATCACTACCAAATGTCCTTTCACTCCCCAGGCTTAATAAGTGGAGAGTGCACAAGCCTGGGGGAGTTGAATTTGGAGCTGGCATTAGACTTGGTACTAAGTAAGGCATAGAAATAAGAACTAGTAGTAATTAAGGTAACTTGATTCTGGCTAAAAGTAACTCGACATATTATTGGTGTATTCGTGGGATGCGGCAAGTCAGGAAGGTTGGAATCGGCCCTGCTCCTGAGACGTAAGAGTGTTACCCTCTTTCCTGGGACTCCTAGAGCAGGTATTCAGAGCAAAAACTCACAATGCGACCCAAGTGCGTCATGCCACAGAGATCCTAGGGCGGGAAGTTGTCCCGGCACGTTCACTGTCCGAAAATGACCTAAACCGGGAGATGGGCTGACACACATCATCGGCTCCAGGACGGGTGGAGACCAAACAACACAACAGGGTCATCAGAAATGACAAGAGAAAGAAGCTGAGCCCAGCTGACGCCGGTAGGGACAGGAGAGAAGGACAGATGAGAACTGGAAGGAGCGCATAGGGGAAGGGGCGTGGGTCGACTCTGGTCTTGGAGAAAGAATGCCCCAGATACACGAAGAGAGCCACGAGCAGGTTTCAGGAACCGCGGCGCCTGGGGACAGCCGCCTCCCGCCAGCCTGCCTGCCACCCCCACTCCCGCACCCCGCACCGTGTTATAGAACTCAGCGATCGCAGGCACGATGGTGTAGTTGTCCTCGCACCAGTCCACCTCCGAGCTGCCTGCCCGCAGCTGGTCCCACCAGTGTAGGGCGCTCATGGCCGCCCTGGGGCATTGGAGCAGCTGCTCCCGCAGCCAAGAAGAGGCCAGAGCTGCTGCTCCACGCCCACAACGGCGGAGTCAGCGACAGCCGTGGCTTTATGCACAGCGGGACAGCCGCCGGATGTGGCGCCTCTTCAGCCGGCCTCCCTGTGCTGAGCTCCGCCTGTAGGACTTGGCTGGCTCTCAGACTCCGCCCCTGGCTCCGCCCCTTGTGGGAGCCTGGGGGCAGAGACGCGGCCACGCCTACCCCCAGGGCTGGATGTGCTCCAGGGCTGGGTGTGGGGAGGCGGAACCGCCTTGGGAAGTTTCCGGGCATCCTTATTCCCTGCAGGTGTAAAGGCCTTCGCCTTCATGCCCACGGTCACCTCCCAGCTCAGACTCTCAGGCGCCGCCTTCCATCCCATCCCCACCCCCAATTGTGCAAAGAGGGCCAGAGCAGCCCTGGTTAAAATTAAACATAAGAACTCAGGAATGGAATATCCAGACCCCCTAGGGAGCCTAGGGAAATATGCATAGATTCCCCTGCTCAGCGCGTGGGCACCCATGCTCACACCTGAGAAGGGCTCTGGGTCCCTCTAAAGTAGGTAAGGACTGGTTTGGTAGCGTGGGCTAGGGCAGGAAGACCAAGGGATGGAGTGGCAGCCTCCACGAGACCCTCCCACACAGCCTCTGCAGCCCATTCCCAGATAGAGCACTATGCAATTTCAAGTATGTTCCTGCCCTGGGTTCCCTAGACTCGCTGTTAGACTTTAGTCTTCGATTAGACATGGGGTCAAAAGTCAGCTATCCCAACCCTTCTCAAAGGATGTAGTGTGGCAGGTATGACATCTCCAGAACATCCAAGGTACAAGAAATGATGACACATATATCACATATATAGCACTTAGTATGTGCCAGGCGCTGTTTGAAGAGCTTCCATGTATCACTTATTTGGTGCTCAGACTGGGGATCCTCTGAAGTGGGTTCTGTGAGCAATGTCATTCCAAAAAGAAAGTGGCAGAGCTAGAAATCGAAGTCAGGATGATCTTAGATCTGCAAAGAAGTACTTTACTTTGCAGCTGTAACTATTCTGAAGTTTATACATCAAAGTGAATCTGGTCTCAGCAATTCCTGCAGAAAGCCTCTTTCTCTCCCTCCCTCTCTCTCCCTCTCTCTCCCTCTCTTTCTCTCTCTTTTCCCACCCCCTTATGCCCCTCCCTCCTTCTGCCCTTCCCTCCTTCCCTTTTTGGTCTTAGCTCTGGTCCCCACTTGGGCAGTTTTAGAATTTCAAGTCAGGACAGTGGCAGTGGCAGAAAAGGCCCTGCTCATTGGACCATGGTGACTGTCACCAGGGTATCCTTGCTCAAGTTTGCATGGTTTCCTAAAGATCAGCGGCTCCTCTGGGCCTGCCCTGCCTCCCTGGCTTGACTGTGGGAATGGGGCTGGTGCTCCAATGCCCTGTGTACCCATTGTCTGTCTTCTACAGCAGTTTGCATGTGTCCCCAAATCTACATCACTGACAGGAACAGCAAGCTCCAACTCCCCTCCTAGTCTCCAGGAAATCCAGCTTTCTGCCCTGGGTGCTAACCACACTCGCTTCTTTGTCCCAATTTCTACCCAGTCCTCCTCCTAGACAACCAGTTCCACTATGTACACCGGTAACTTCTAAGATCAGAATTCCCTAGACCTTCAGGATACCAGTGTCTCAGAGTACTACTCCCACTGTCCAATGGTAGTTTTCCATGTAGTCAAGATTTTACCCTTCCAATATTTTAAGTGAAAATATACCCATTTCATTAACTCTAATGGTGTAAAACATACCATTATTTTATATGCCAGTGGCTCCAAAGGTGAGGTTCCCCTTTCAGGGGATCCACAGGTCAAAACTCTTTTCCTGTTTTATACCAACATTATCTGTCCTTTTTGCTCTCACCCTCGCACCAGCATACATCGATCAGTTTTCCAGGACTGTGTATGTCATTCTCTCTCTGACAGCAAGTGGAATGTGTGCTTGTGTATATTCAGTATTCATAGTCTCTGTTTACATTTCTAATATCATAAATATTGATAGTACCCCATTAACAAAAGTTCCTTATGGTCCTCAATAATTTTTAAGAGTATGAAAGGAGTCCTAAGGTCAAAAGGGTTGAGAGCTGCTGTTAAAGATACTCCCAGTTAAACTATTTGTAATCCCTTTTTTATCATTTAGAATTTTTAAATATTTACTGAATGTGAGCTTCTAGACTCAGACATTCATTGTTATCATATGTCATTCTTGTGCAAACACAAAAAGGAAAACATAAGCAATATAAATTCACTAAGGAATTGCTATCATTTCTTCAGACTCAGAATCTCTATTCTTTGGACTCATTTTTGACTAGGTCATTGGCATCCTTACTTACCAGGTGCTGGTGGTACAGCCTTTTGAGTAATCCACTATTTGCTTTCAAGCCACTGACACCTACTGTAGACGTTTGGATGCTGGCATTGGTCTTGATTTTACATGCAGGTGTCAGTGGAAGATTTTCAGACAACAGGTAGCATGTTTCTTTTCCAGATGGTCCTTATAAGATTTGTTGACAGAAACACGGATATTACAGTTGCCAAGTCATCCCACCAGGAATTACCACTGTGTTTGTGCATGTTCAAGCAGTGACAATGCATCTCAACCTCCATCTGGCCAACCAGGATTATAAAATGCCTTCCATTGTAAGATGGATCTGGACTGCAGTGACATTACAATGCAAAACAATGCAAATTTTACACCGATGAAATATGGAATTCACTGGAGAGAATTCATCCTTTTCTCCAAATCTCACTGAAAGAATGATAGGGGGTTTTCCTCCTACACAGGAACTCTTCTTGTCAGTGATAATTCTGTTTCAAAATCAAAACTGATAGCTGGGGTTCTGTCTAATTACAACTGCACAAGGAATGCTAAAGCCAAAGGCCATTAGTGAGTAAAGAACACAAGTTTCACTCCTTCAAAGATGCCTGTGTTTGTCTTGCAACTGTGTTGGATTTTTTTGCTATTTTTGACTCACTCCATTGTTAACATTTTTTCAATGAATATAACCTTAGTAATTTAACATTAGGACCTATCATTAAGTAATTACATTTTAAGTTGATTTATAGTAATATTATGATGCCTTAGCAACTACTGTTAATGTTTTCATACAAAATATGGTATCTCATGCAAACAGAAAGTTTGAGGAGAGTAGGGGTGGGATGGGTGGACAAGAAAGAACAGGACACTGTAGTGTTTTTTGATCTAAACATGAGTCAGTGATACGGATCCATGAGAGCGGGTTTCGGAGAACCACCCTTCCAGGGAAGTCAGGATGCCAGTATCTTTTATGTTTACAGAGTTTATAACAGTGTTTACTTGGTCTAAGTAAATATCTTATGATAAATATCTAGTTCAACTGGTTCCACAAGTGGAAACCATCAAGTCACAAAGTCTTCCTTAGGGAAAAAAATACAGGCACCTATGTAAATGAAGCAAGGTGAAGCAGCATGGGTATCACCTAGGAACTTGTTGGAAATGCAAACTGAGGTCCATATGCCAGACCTATTAATTCAGGAGCTCTGGGAGTGGAGTTAAACAGTCTGGCTGAAAAAGCCCTCCAGGTGATTCTGACCCACACTCACGTTTGTTTTAGCCAATGCATAGTGGGGCAGAAATTCACTGTGGACTGTACACTTTGCTTTCCTGAAAAAACAAGTCCAAGCCAAGACTGCTGCTGACATCAAGGAAAGGAGGAAGAAAAGGGAAGCCCCGCAAGGGAAGTCATCCTATCATGAGGCTTATCACCAGGAAACCAGGGGCTCAGGGTCTGACTCCCCTTTTCACTAAGAAGGAAACAAAACAAGTAAGGTGTTTTGTTTTGTTTTGTTTTGTTTGTTTTATAATCTAAGACAAAGTCTTCAAGGGGGTTGAGGGAGGAGTGGGGAGAATATATGGACAACTGTAATTGAACAACAATAAAATAATTTAAATTGAAAAAAGAAAGTCTTCAGGAGGCTTAGAATTGTGGGAAAGAGCTGTAGAAAGCAGGGCCTCACCAGGGAAACAGAACTGCAGCCACTCCGAGAAGGTGGCCACGTTTGCTGCTCTCAAGTTGTTTACTGACAAGCTACTTCCTGCTATTGTCATTTGGCCTCTCTTTAGAAGTACCTCTCTCCTTTCTTTAATCTGTACTGGAAAACCACAAACAAAGTTAGGACTTGGGTGTATAATAAAAGTAGGTTGGTTGTGATTGGAAGTCTGAGGCTTTGCCTGTGCCTGAAGTGCATGGAACTTGTTAACATGTGTTTTGACTCCTGCTTCTGCAAAGAGAAGGCGTTTCTTTGATAGAGAATTGTAGCTGGCAAAGATGTAAGAGATTTTGAGCACTGTCGGGAACCTGGGCTGGGCAGAATCTGGCCTTTCGGCTGATGCAATCAGCTCGGGGGTTTACACTCCTCAGAAACAACAAGGAGCATGTGCAGAGCACGAGCACAGACTACCAATCAGAGTATAGGACACGCACCCCGGCATGCGCGAAGTAACCTATCAAGAAGCACTCCTTTGTGCATCCCTCACCAATCAAGTAGCAACACACTTCCCCTTCCCCCCCCTTTATAAGTCTTTGCCCGAAAATAAAATTTTGCAGCTTGATCAGAACTTACTGTCTTGCTGTCATTCTTTGCGCCTCTTGTCCCCCTCACCCATTTGCTCCAGACAGGTGGTCGAGCCCCAGTTGACTGCTCTGCTGGCCAGAGCAGAGCACCTGCTTTGTGCAAGGCTCCACATTAAGTGCTGGATAATATAAAGAAAAATAAAGTATTGCTCTTGGCTTCATTGAGCTAAGGTTAGTAGAGGACACAAACCATTAGAATACCACATGGTAATTGTTAAAATGAAGGTACATACATAGAATGTGGAAGCAGAGGTGTGGGGGCCCAGGTCTGCACTGAAAGCCAAGGGAGGCTCAACAGAGGTAGTGTCGGCAGCACTAAGATGTACAAGAAGAATAGGATTTTACCAGGCAGAGCACCAAGGAGAGGGAATAGTCCAGAAAGAACAATGTGAGCAAAATGGCAGATCCTTGGGCTTACCATTTTGGTGCCACAGAGGCACCAGTCCTGATAGACCTGAGCAGTCAGAGAGGAGAGAGAAATAGACAAGTAGAGTAAGGGCTTGACACCACCTACAAAGAGGGCTTGCTGAACATAGCACCTAAACTAAATCAAAACTTTAGTTCTCATTACCAATTCACAGAAGCCGAGTCTCCTGGGGAGCTTGTTAGAAGTGCAGATTCCGATTCAGTAGACCTTGAGTGGAGTCCAACATTCTGCATTTCCAGCAGACTGCCCCCAGGTGATACAGATGCTGCTGGTCCTTGGGCCATATTCCAGTAGCAAGGCTAGGGAACAGAAGAAATGATGTCATGCATGTGCAATCAATAAAGCCAGAATAAGGGAAACTTTGACAACTTTTCTTAAAGGATGGGGAGGAAACATATAGATTTCCTATAGAGACATAACAACCAATTGCAAGGGGAAGACTTTGTTTAGCTCCTAAATCAAAGTGTCAACAAATACTCTTTAGGACAATTGTGGAAATGTAAAAACTAGGAATTTGATGATATTGGGGAATTTTTGTTGTTTGGGGAAGATGCTGATGATGGTATGATGATTGTTTTAAAACATGAGTCTTCAAAAAGATACTTTATGGTTCTATTTTTATGACATTCCGGAAAAGATGAAACTAAAGAATAAAAAATAAATCTGTGGTTATGATATAGTAGGCAGTTAGACAGACATGAGCAGAGTCAGAAGGACAGTTCGGGTACAGAAGGTCACCAGGGCTGAAAGTATTATAGGATGGGACCTTGCCCTGAGGGTGATCTTTCCTTCCCTAGCATATCACTGGTCATGTGGTTCGGACCTTCCCCTGATCCTCCCTCCCCTGGTGTCACTGGCCCTGTGGTAGACTCCTTTAAGGGAGGAACAAGGCAGTGGAAGGATAGCCTTAAATGACTCCCTTGCACAACCACTCCCTTAAGCATTAAGCCCTCAGGGCAGTGAGGTTCTGGCCCACATCAAGTAATCTTAGAAACAAAGTTTCAGGTCTGTTGACCAGAGAGACAGAATTTTTGTCAAACTAGAGATAACATCTAGGCCTCAGTTGTGTTTCAGCTCCAGACCCAGGAAAGCAGCAAGGCGATGCCATGGCTGATGTCAGGAATGGCTGCAGTGGCTAATGACCCCCTACTCTGGCACTGACCACAGCCTTGAGGGGACACACCTGGAAAGCTGACAAATATTCTATTGAGATTTTCCCCTGAGACCTCCAGATAAAAGTCCTTAAAATGAACCCAGAGCAGCATTTTCCTTCTCCCCTCCCCACAGCACCTCATCAGTGCCTTTCTTCTTTAGCCCTGTCTTCCCTCAAGGCACATACCTTTGCTTTCCCAGCCCAGCTGGCTCACTTCTACTTCTGTGACTTTCTAAATAAACTTCTGCTTGTATTTGAGTTCCTTGGCTCTGAATTCTTGTCTTAGCCAAACTCAAGGACCAAGGTCTAACCCCTGGTGCTATTGCCACTAACCGTTACTTGGAGGTGAGAGAGGGAGAATTTTGAGGGGTGACAGAACTGTTCTGTGTCCTGACTGTGATGGTTATATGACTAAATGAGCTTATAAAACCTCAGACTTGTACCTTAAAAAGTTAAGTATTATTGTTTGTAAAGTATAAGCTTGACCAAAACCAAAAATAAATCCCCAAAAGGAGCATTGCTGTTTAGAGATACATACTGAAATATTTACGAAATATACATCTGAGATTTGCTTTGGAATAACAGGGGAGGGTGTTTTGGGGGGGCATATATAGATAGTACAACACTGTCTTTCAACAAATAACTGTTGAAATGGGGTAGTAGACGCATTACATGAGTCTTTCTACTTTGTATGTGTTCAAAATTTTTCATAGTAAGAAGTTTTTTTAAAAAACTAAAGCAGCAGAGGGATTCATTAAATAAGGTATCCCCAGAAGCATGTTTGTAACCAAGAACACCAGAAGGTGGATTGGTTCAGCTAGTGTCAAGGGCTCAGCCTTTAGGAGTAGCTACTCTTAAAGCAGCAGCTCTAGTTGAGCCCATGGTTGTTACCTGTCCCCTTCATTCCACAGAACAAAGAACTGACAAGGATCTTATCCTCGCCTGAGGAAGCAAATAGCAAACTGTGTGAGAGAGCACCTTCTCAGGCCTCTGCGTGAGAAGGCCTGTCACCAAGGGAGGCTTTGGTAAATAAGATGTCTATCAGCAGCATGGGTGGGGTCAAGCTTGTGCTGAGGCCACAGACTCTCTGGGACCAGGAAGATGGAAAGGTGAGGGACTGACTGGTCAGTGCCATGCCTCACAATCCAGCGGGCCTCTGTGGTTCCTGAAATATGCTGTGAGGAAGTTGGTCCTGGTGCGTCTGAGACATCATACCCAATGGAAGGGCTACGTCACAAATGGCCTACAAATCTCATGCTTTCTTTACTCAGCCTTGTCTTCACCCTTTCAGAGACCAATAAACAACTTGGGGAAATGGAAACAGGGGGAATTAAAGAGGGAAGAGGCCAGGTGGGGGTAAAATGTGAGTAAGGGGCAAATGAAATTTGTTTGGTGGAAAAGGAAGGTACATAGATTGGGCAAAAGCTGGACGATGGGTTATAGGACATTCCTTTAGTAAAGGAGAGCCTTGAGCAAATTTAAACCTAAAGAAAAGGTGGTCGGTTAGAGGAAAGATTTAAAATATAAAAGAAAAAAGAAGGTAAAGATCCTGAAGGAGAGAGAAGTGGAATTGAAGGCTCAAGATCTTAGAGTTTGCTTGGAGAGAAGGAATGGTGTAGAGTAGACCCACTGTTTTGTCCATCACAGTCTTCTTTTCTTCTGGGACCTTCTGCTGATTCTTTGATAGGGGCTGTCCCACCTCCCATTTTCCCTTTCCACCAACTCCTTTCAGATGGGTTCCATAGGAACAGCCATGGTAAGACACTGTGACCCATCTCTGGGTTTAGAATTCAGTGGTCCAGGACTGGGTCTTGACCCAAGCTGGGTAATCAGAATGTATCAGTGGAAATTTGGAATCAGAATTGAGCTCTTTCAGCTCCATCTAGCGGCCTGATAGAATAGAGAAGTAGATCTGGGCAGTATTGGTGACCTGTTCTACAGGAAGGATGGAAGAGCAGGCAGAACCAGTCAACAGTGCAAGAGAACATTGAAGCAGTCCCAAAAAGGGCTATAAAGACAAAAGATAGTCCAACTGAAAAAGAAGTCCCTGGCTCCAGCTATGCCCAGGCATCTAACCACACAAAGATGTTGCCAAAATACCCACGATCTTTATAGTAGAGTCACATTTTTACATAAGCCAGTTTAAGTTGGGTTTCTGTGACTTAAAACCAGGTATGCTAACAGAATTCTCTGCTAAGAAAGAAGGGGAAGTGGAGGGTATATGAACACCTAAAACACATTTTTAGAATGAGAGAATACTGATGCTTTCTAAATGAAGTAGGAGAAAAAGTTCTCTACTGAAATTGAGAGGTCCATTTATGAGGTCAGAAGCCTTGAAGTGGAAAAGATTTGGACTAGGGAGAGGGTCATCCTTTTTTATTAAATTCTGTAATAATTACAACAGTTGGAAACAAGATCTAAAATGTAGTATATTCTATAAATGGGGATAGTCAGTGCCAGGAAAGTTCCAGACTAGACACCAAGAAGAGACACAGATCTTTAATCTTGCTCATTAGCAATGCAGCTTGGAGAACAAATGATAGAAAATTAGATGAAATTTGACTCTCCTCTTAAGTATGAAAATTAGAAGAATTTTAATTTTAAAAATATTTGAGGGGCTTCTGGCCAAGACAGAGGCATAGGTGGATATGCTTTGCTTCTTGGCACCACCAAAAGAAGGATAACAACCAATTCGAAAACAAAAACCAGCCAGAACTGTCAGAGAATTGAATTGCATGGAAGTCTTACAACAAAGAAGTTAAAGAAGAAACATTCATCCAGACTGGTAGGAGGGGCAGAGATGGGCAGCCAGGGCAGAGAGAATGTGTGGCAAGGCAGCGGCTGGCAGACCAGGCAGGCAGGGTGGCAGCTGCTCGACCAGGTGGTCCCACATTCATATGTGGATAAACCAGTAGAAACAACTGAGGAGTTAGACAGAGCGAATGATCCAGGGTTCTAGATAGGGAAAATGAAACCTTAAAATCTTTGGCTGTAAAAACCTCTGGGGTTTGCAGCAGTGGAAGAAACTACCAGTATCATAGGAGAATCCGTTGGAGGTACCCACAGGGTCTTAGAATGTACACAAGACCACCCACCCAGGAATCAATATCAGGGCAGCACCTCAAAGGGCACAATTTGCTTGTGGGAAATGGGGGAAGTGACTGAAAGCAGAGCAAGAACTGAGTAAGCACTATTGTTCCCTCTCTGACCCCTCCTCCACATACAGCACCACCATGCAGAGAAGTGGGTTTCACTGCCCTAGTGAATACCTAAGGCTCCACCCCTTACAACATAACAGGTGCACTGAGACAAAGAAATGTGGCCCAAATGAACAAACAGATCAAAACTCCAGAAAAAGAACTAAGCAATGAGGAGATAGGCAACCTATAAGATGCAGGGTTCAAAACAGTGGTAATCAGGATGCTCACAGAAATGAGTGAGTACAGCCACAAAATAAAGGAAGAAGTGAAGGCTATACAAAGTAAAATAAAGAAAGATATACAAGGAATCAACAGCAAAGGGAAGGAAATGGGGACTCAAATCAACAAATTGGAACAAAAAGAAGAGATAAACATTCAACCAGAACAGAATGAAGAAACGAGAATTCAAAAAAAAAAAAAAAAAATGAAGAGAGGCTTAGGAACCTCTGGCACAATTTTAAACATTCCAAAGTCGAAATCATAGGGGTACCAGAAGGAGACGAAGAAGAGCAAGAAATTGAAAATTTAGTTGAAAAGATAATGAAAGGAAACTTCCCCAATCTGGTGAAGGAAATAGACATACAAGTCCTGGAAACTCAGACGACTCCCAAATAAGTTGGACCCAAAGAGGAACACACCAATACACATCATAATTAAATTGCCAAAAATTAAAGATAAGGAGAGAATCTTAAAAGTAGCAAAAGAAAGGCAGAGAGTTACCTACAAAGGAGTTCCCATTAGACTGTCAGCTGATTTCTGAAAAGAAACCTTACGGGCAAGAAGGGGCTGGGAAGAAGTATTCAATGTGATTAAAAGTAAGGACCAACATCCAAACTAGATATTCTATCCAGCAAAGCTATCATTTAGAATGGAAGGGTAGATAAAGTGCTTCTCAGACAAGGTCAAGTTAAAGGAGTTCATCACCACCAAACCTTTATTATAAGAAATGTTAAATGTTAAATCTAAGAAAAAGAAGATGATCAATAATATGAACAGTAAAATGACAACAAACTCACAACTATCAACAACTGAACCTAAAACAAAACAAAACACCAGAAACAAACTCAGCAAGCAAGCAGAACAGGAACAGAATCACAGAAAAGGAGTTCAGTTGGGAGGAGGAAGTGGGGAGAATGGGAGGAAGGTACAGAGAATAAGCATAAATGGTCAGTACAAAATAGTCAGGGGAATTAAGAACAATATGGGAAATGGAGAGGCCAAATAACTTATATGTACAACTCATGGATATGATCTAAAGGCATGGAGGGTGGGGGGCAGGGTGGAATGCTGGGGGATAAAAGAGAGAAAAAAATGAGACAACTGGAACAGCATAATTGATAAAATATACTCTAAAAATATTCTACTGTTCCCAGCATGATGAACAGGATCATAAATAGTTAGATTTCTCTTCCCATGAAAATGTTACTATGTTACTATGCATTTTGAAGAAACCTTTGACAGGATTGGTAGTGACAATTTTAGAGAATAATTTGGGGCATGTCTTTGCATATACCAACTAACAAGCAACTCGTGGATTTTCATAGTGGCCACCTTTCCAGCCAATCAGTTAGGAACAAGAAAGTTGGTAGGGTTAGGTTGTCTCTGAGCCACAGCCCTCTTTGTGGTTCTCCTGCAATATGTTTGATTTCCTACTGGATGATGACCAAATGAAATCCTACTGTCAACTTCCACCCATACAAGAAACTGCCAGAACCCCAGTACCAGTTGTCAGATTGCTACCTGAGCTTGTCAGGCCCAAAAGAGACATCCCCTGGGCTCTAGCTAAACAAAGACTTTCTTTTCCCACTGGGATCAGAACCTGAATTTCATTTCTGTAATCAGAATGACCAGGAAAGCTCTGCCCTCAGTGATTCCTTAGGGCAGGAAAATGAAAAATGGTTTTCACCACAGTGCACAATAAGAAATATTTTAAATAAAATATCACATAGTGTGTATAAATATGAAACTGAAACATCAGTTAGTATAATTATTGACATGTAGAACTTAATTATGCCCTTTTATTTTTTTTTGTTGTTGTTTTCTGTTTCCCATCTTCTTGGAGGTTATTGGAACATTTTCTAGAATTCCATTGGGATTTTCTCTATAGTGTTTTTGAATGTATCTCTTTGTTCTTCTAGCAGTTGCTCTACATATTACATTTTGTGTATATAACATCACAATTTACAAATGTCATCATTTTACCTATTCAGGTGAAGCATAGAAAACTTACCTCATTTTTTATTTTGCTCCCTCACTTATAATTGTATTAAATATTTTCTCTACATACATTTAGGACCACATCAGTGTTATAATTGTATCAACCATCAAACATTATTTGGAACACTCAAAAGGATAAAGAAAGTCTATTCTATTTACTCATATGTTTTGCTTACAATGTTATTTCTTCCTAATGTTCCATGCTTGATCCTTTTATCATTTTATGGTTACAGAACATCATTTAGCCATTCTTTTACAGTTAGGTCTTCTAGCAACAAATTGTTTTAATTTTCTTTTTTTTAATTTTAATTTTAATTTTTTTATTTTAATTGTTATTCAAGTACATTTTTCTGTCTTTTACTTAAATTGTTTTAATTTTCTTTCATCTAGGAATGTGTTGCTTTCTCCCTCATCCATGAAGGATATTTTTCCTGGGTATAGGATTCTGATAGGGTTTTTTTTCTTTCAGCACTTAAAAAAGAATAGTATGCTACTTCTTTCTAACCTCCATGGTTTCTGATGAGAAATGCACTGTTATTCAAATTTTCTCTCATAAGTAAGTGTTTTTCTCTGGCTATTTATTTATTTATTTAAAGTATATTTTTTATTATGCTAATAGTTTTCCTAAATTTTCTCCCTTTATCCCCCCTCCACCCCGCACCCCCCAACCCTCCAGTATTCCCCCGCCTTAGTTCATGTCCATGGGTTATACATTTAAGTTCTCTGAATTCTCTGTTTCCTATACCATTCTTAATCTCTCCCCATTTATTTTATGCCTACCAGTTGTGCTTCTTATTCCCTGTATATTTTCCCCCAATCTTCCTTTCCCCCACCCCAATAAAACTCTCCATGTGATGTGCATTTCTTTGATTCTGTTCCTGTTCTAGCTATTTGTTTAGTTTTTGGTTTCATTGTTTTTTCTTTTTCAGGATCAGTTGTTGATAGTTGTGAGTTTTTGTCATTTTACTGGTCACAGTTTTTGATCTTCTTCAATTTCTTAGATAAGTCCGTTTAACATTTGATATAATAAGGGCTTAGTGATGATGAACTCCTTTAACTTGACCTTATCTGGGAAGCACTTTATCTGCCTTTCCATTATAAATGATAGCTTTGTTGGATAGAGTAATCTTGGATGCAGGTCCTTGCCTTTCGTGGCTTCAAATACTTCTTTCCAGCCCCTTCTTGTAAGGTTTCTTTTCATAAATCAGCTGACAGTCTAATGGGAACTCCTTTGTAGGTAACCCTCTCCTTTCCTCTTGCTGCTTTTAAGATTCTCTCCTTATCTTTAATCTTGGGTAGCTTAATGATAATGTGCCTTGGTGTGATCCTCTTTGGGTCCAGCTTCTTTGGGACTCTCTGAGCTTCCTGGACTTCCTGGAAGTCTATTTCCTTCACCACATTTGGGAAGTTTGCCTTCATTATTTGTTCAAATAAGTTTTCAGTTTCTTGCTGTTGTTCTTCTCCTTCTGGCAACTCTATAATTCAGATATTGGAATATTTAAAGTTGTCCCAGAGGTTCCTAACCCTCTCCTCATTATTTTGAATTCTTGTTTCTTCATTCTGTTCTGTTTGGATGTTTATTTCTTCCTTTTGTTCCAAATCATTGATTTGAGTCCTGGTTTCCTTCCTGTCACTCTTGGTTCCCTGAGTATTTTGCTTTATTTCACTTTTGGTATCTTTCATTTGCTCTTTCATTTTGTGACTAAGCTCAGTCAGTTCTGTGAGTATTTTGATTACCAGGGTTTTGAACTCTCCATCAGATAGGTGGGCTATCTCCTTTTCACTTAGCTCTCTTTCTGGGGTTTTTCTCTGTTCTTTCATTTGAGCCACATTTCTTTGTCTCAGCGCACCTGTTAAATTGTAAATGGGTGGGGCCTCAGGTATTCACCAGGAGAAAGGCAACCCTCCTTGCTGTGCTGTAGCACTGCCTGTGGGGGAGGGGCCAGAGAAGGAACAATGCAGCTCACTTGCTTGGCTGTAGCCCCACTTTCCACAAACTCTCTTGTGAGACTGGGAGTTTCTCCCACGGTGGCAACATTCACTGTAGTCCACAGTCAGCTCTGAGTCTCAGTTTCCTGGTCAGCCAAACCCATGCACATGGTCCACAGCCTTGCCCTGGGTTCTCTCAGCCAGCCCCTGCCTCACTGCACTGTCTGGTCTGACGCCTCACTGCAGGTCCTTTCAGCTGGCCCTGCCTATGTGGTCCACCACCTTACCTCGGGTCTTCTCTGCCTGCCCAGCTGCCTGGCTGCCTAGCTCCTTCCTACAGGTCTAGTTGAATGTTTCTTTAATTCCTTCATGTTCAGGGTTCCATGAGTTTGATTTTCTGGCACTTCCGGTTGTTTATTGTTTTTAGATTGGTTGTTATTCTCCTTTTGGTTGTTCAAGGAAGCGAAGGGTTTCTACCTATGCCTCCATCTTGGCCAGAACTCTCTCTGGCTGCTTTCAAGATTTTTTTGCCTTTAGTTTTCAGGAGTTTAATTATATTGCATCTTGATATGAATTTCTTTGGGTTCATCCCATTTGGAGTTTCCTCAGCTTGTTGAATCTCTATGTTTATGTCTCTTGTCAACTATGGGAAGTTTCCCCTGGCCAGTGTGGCTCAGTGGCTGGAGCATCGTCCTGTAATCGAAAGGTTGTAGGTTTGAGTCCTGATCAGGGCACATATCTAGGTTGCAGGTTTAGACCCCAGACCGGGAGCATACTGGAGGCAACCAATCAGTGCTTCTCTCTCACATTGCTGTTTCTCTCTCTCCCTTCCCCTCTCTCTAAAAACAATGAAAAAGTGTCCTTGAGTGAAGATTAAAGAATTGGGGGAAATTTTCAGCCATTATTTGTTCAAATGCTTTGTTTTTAGAGAGAGAGGATTTGTTCTTCCTCTTATTTACGGATTGATTTGTTCTTCCACTTATTTGTGGATTCATTGGTTGCTTCTTGCATGTGCCCTGACTAGAGATCAACCCACAACCTTGGTGTTTCAGGACATTGCTCTAACCAACTGAGCTACCTGGGGAGAGCCTCTTCACGTACTTTTTCAGCCTTGCTTCCTTTCTCCTCTCCTTCCAGGACTCCAATGACATGAATAACATGAATATTAGGTCTTTTTTTTCTTTAGTTCCCAGTTCCCTTAGGCTCTGTTCATTTTTTTAAAATCTGTTTCCTCTATTGTTCAGATTAGGTAATTTCTATTGCTCTATCTTCCATTTCACTAATTCTTTCATCTATCCCCTCTATTCTGCTTTTGAGTTCATCCACTAAGCTTTTTATTTTGGTTATTATATTATACTTTTAAGTTCTAAAATTTCTATTTAGTTTTTCTTTGGGGGGTTATTTTTTATTATAAAAGAAAAAACTCCTTGGAATCTTAATGAAGAAAAGGAATATTTCACTCAGAACAGACACCAGCATACAAAATTACAAGTGCTTGACCCCAGTCCTGTCTCCTTCTCCTCTAAAAGCAGAGATGGAAAGGAGACAGTAGAAACAAACAAGAAATTCTATAAAACGAAGTCTTCAAATCACTGCAAATATGATTAAAATCTAAACTTCTCTTTTGCTTTAAATTTTTTTTAATATATCACAAGGCCTGCTTTAGTGACATGCTAATCCCCCAGAAAAGAACCCAGCACCCTCTGTCAGGAACATGCATGTTCCAGTTCCCCAACCAGCTTGTATTTCTAAACCTCTGTGCATACATGTGTCTTTAAACCAAAGCCAGGGTCTTGGGTCATGGGTGACTGCTGCTGCTATAACAGGCTTCTTCCTGTTTATTAACCAGTGTCTGCCCCCTGCAGAAGGGCAGGCAGGGCACAGAGAAACCTTGAATGGTAGTGAGGGTATAACAGTCCCTAACAGCCAACTTTCCAACCATCTCCACCCTCACCCCCCCCACACACACACACATTGAAAAGGAGCCTTATTTCTAACCAGAGTACTTACCTCAAATTTGGCTCCTGGTGCCCAGAATGGTTTCTCTACTTTAGAAAAAGCATACATATCTGGCACACCCATGTATATAATTTTTTTTGGTTTTGCATTTAAATATAAAAATACTACTCTGATTTGGGTTATAAATGGAGGACCAAGGAATGCAAGCTTTTTCTTCTAAGGCAGGGCTATTCACCCAATTCCTCCCATCCCTTTATGTTGAATTTGTCTTCAAGACAGGGCATTTAGCCGCAGGCCAGGGAAGCACACCATGGTAAGAGGCATCTTCCTGCCTGACTCCCACGCTCCCCTCTTTCCTAATTCTTACTTTCATTAGAAATCTGGTTATATTTTTTTAAGAGATGTAACTTTCCACCAACAGGGAATATCTTACCTAACCACAGGGTAAGCCCAGGCTCCCCACCCCCTTCAGCTACCTCGAAGAAGAAAAAGGTCCTTCCCCTTCCTTCACCAATACTGTGCTCACTGTCTGGACAGCTATGCCTGTTGGACGAACATCTGGTTACAGATGCAGTGGTTGTTTCCCTGCCCTGTCTCCCCACTAATGCACTAGAAAGCTTCAGCAACGGGGGCAAAATGAGTATTTGTGTGTGAAGAGATTAAGGACTTGACCCCTCTAACCTAGCCAAAGAAAACAAGAGATATTAACTGGGCATGAAGAATAAAAAAGACCTTGATGTTCTGCCCTCTGAGTTATGGCTATTATGACAATTGAAAGGGGGCGAGAGTGGGAGTGGGATAAAGAATCAATTAGAAGGGGTTCAATGGCTACAAGTCTAGTCCACTTCGATTTTGCGCTGGAAGGGCTCATCACCAATTTCGTTGGAAGACGTGCAGATGAGGGCTTCTGTCACCCCTTAGGGGTCACAGTTGGCAGAGGGGCACCAGTTCTTCATAGTAACCCTTCTTTTCCTGGCCGACAGCCCAAGGAATGCAGATGCTAGCTCTGGAGTTGCCACACAGGCAGAAAAGTTGTTCATGTTGGAGGTTTCGTTGAATCCAGTCAGGTATCCCTTGGGATGTAGGCTCGAATGTGGTACTGGTGCTGCTTCCTCAGCCTCTCAACGGACTCCTCAATGTACTCCTCAATGTCCTTCAGGCCATTCTCCTCACATGGCCTTCGTACTTAGGTTGGTGTGGCAGCCTGCAGCTTTCTAGTTCCCAGGAACTGGCATGGGATCAAGGGTTGCTATCACTCCAAAGTCTTCACACACTCGGTGCAAGATGAACCGGGCCACCCAGAGATGATCTCCCATGCCCATTCCTTCACAGGGTCCTATCTGGAATTCCCAGTGGGCAGGCATGAGCTCGGCAATTGTCCCCATGATCTTGATACCAGCGTGCAAGCAGGCCCGGTAGTGAGCCTCCGGTGTCTCTGCTGTAGGCTTTGCCTGCTCCCATGCCACAGTAGAATGGACCTTGGGGCCCAGGGAAGCCATTGGAAGGCCACCAAAAGGGTGTCCATCTGTGACCATGAGAGTATATTCCTATTCCATTTCAAACCAGGGGCGATGATTGCTCACCTGTCCATTATCTGTTTACAGATGTGCCTTAAATTGGTCTCTGCAGGCTTTCGGTTGTACTTTAAGACTTCACACAACACCAGCTTGTTGGGGTCCTGGCGGAAAGGGTTCTGAAACATGGCATCAGGAAAAAGATACATGTCACTGCTGGACCCTTCAGACTCTGAAGTAGGAGAGCCATCAAAATTCCACTCGGACAACTCTGTACAGTTGGGCTCCCTGTCCAGGGGCCGGGGCTTGCAGCACAGTCCTTCTTCAGTACCGTCAGTCTGGACACACAGTTGGACTTTATCCCCCTGAGGCAGGGGTGTGTACACCTGCTGGATGGCTTTGTTCCAGTGGGAACTCGCTGAGGTGGCCATGGTGGAAGATGTTCTGGGGGTGAGCAGGCCATGAGGGCGAGGTGCGGAGAGAAGAGAGGAAGCGGGGAACCTGCTCAAATGCTCAGTTCTTCTCCCATCCTCCGCTCTGCCTTAGTTTTTCTATATACCTTGCATTACTTTGCTGAGACTTTTTTTTTTCTACTGTCTTTATTCCAAGCAAAATATTAGCTCATTAAAGCCTTTTTTTCCATCATGGTTGCTTTAAAGTCATTGCCAGACAATGTGAATAGCTAGACCACCTCTGTGTTTGCCTTTATTTCCTTTTTTATTCAATTTGAGATGATGATTTTCTATTGGAACCTTGATATTTTAGTGTTATTTTATACAACTTTGGATCTTATTTAAGCCTTCTATTTTGGTTGGCTTTCTGCGATACTATTTTGGCAGGGGAAGGGGAGATACTGCCTTATTTCAGCCAGATGGAGACAGATGTCCAGATTGCCAAATTGACACCTGAGAGGGGACTCCTCTTTACTAAGGATGGGAGTGCAAGTCCAGGCTCTCCACTGACAACAGAGGAGGTGGGGGCAGTCTCATCGCTGGCCAGCTGGGGTGAAACTGTAACTCCCTAATTAGCTTTCTCTGATACCACCTGCCAGGATTATTGGGAAACATTATTACAACCTCATAGGGGTGGAAGTATAGGTTTATATTCAACCTTTGCCTGTGTGGTTGGGTTGTAGTTTTTTGCTTGTTTGTTTTCCTGTGGTGTTTAGCTAGAGTAAAATGTTATTATCTTAAATTTCTGTTGAGCTAGTCTGACCCTTCCCTGGTCCTCTGACTAGAGAAAGGAGAGTATTTTGAGGATTTTGGGGACTATGTCTGTTGATACTTTGAGTCGCTGGCTTCTTCAGTCCCAACTCTGAGATGTATGAGGTAAAAAGAAAACCCAGGGCACTCCCCACCGTGGCATTACTCAGGTCCTGGGGTATCTAGCCAGCCTGCCTTCCCTTTCCACATTTCAGGTATTTGTTTTATATGTGTGTGTGGGGTTTACTTAGCAAGAGGAATAGCAAAGCATGTCTATTTCTCATTCCTAGTAGCTAAATTCTATGGGATGTTTATAGTAAGCTAGTGGTTTTCCCAATACCAAGGGACCAGATTAGTAGCTGAGAGGGAGTGCAGATAAAAATGAAAAAGAAGCCCTGGCTAGTGTAGTGCAGTGGATTGAGCGCAGACTGTGAACCAAAGGGTCACTGGTTCAATTCCCAGTCAGGACACATGCCTGGGTTGTGGGCCAGGTCCCCAGTGGGGGCCACATGAAAAGCAACCAGGCACTGATATTTCTCTCCTTCTCTTTCTCCACCCCTTCCCTTCTCTCTAAAAATAAATAAATAAAAATTTTAAAAACTTTAAAAAATAAATAAAAAGGAAGAGGAGCAAGTGCTGAGTCCTGGGGACTTCTATGTCTAGAGGGAAGAGGAAGAAGAAATAGCAAGGAAGCTAAGAAGGCACAGCCTGTGAGGTAGGAGGAAAAACAAGAGAGCAAGATGACTAATATTAATGACCTTTTTAAAAGTGTAGTTAAGTGAGGACATAATCCTGACTACAACAGGTTTGAGAAAGAATGCAGAAGAAGCAAGTTACCAAAGTCGCATATTGTCTGACTCCATTTATATGAAATATTCAGAATAGGCCAATCTGTAGAGACACAAGTAACTAGGGCTGGGGTGGGCAGCAATTTGGGGGACTGGGAATGGGGAATGACTTCTAATGGGCATGAGGTTTCTTTGGAGGGGATGAAGAAAATGTCTTTACATTAGATTGTGGTGGTGGTTGCACAACTCTTGAGATTTTTAAAAAATTGAACTGTACACTTTAAATGGATAAACTTTA
>PVKM010005831.1:0-46627 GCA_004027735.1 Carollia perspicillata | reverse complement strand
TGTGTATTGGAGTTTTTTTGAGGTTATACTTTTGGGGAACTGTGAGTTTCATAAAGTTGGATGTTCAGATGTCTTCCCAGATTTGGGAAGTTCTCAGCTGTTTTTTAAAAAAATATTAATTAATTTTTTAGAGAGAGGGGAAGGGAGGGAGAAAGAGAGGGAGAGAAACATTGGTGGGTTGCCTCTATTATGCACCCTGACCAGGGACTGAACCTGCAACCTGTTGCTTTGCAGGATGACACCCAACCAACTAAGCCACACTAGTTAGGGCTCCTTGAAGTCTTGAGTTGCTGTTTTTGCTTTGAAAGAAGCAGTTACTTTACTGACTGGCTTTGGGAGAGACCTACCTTCTGTCAGCTGTTAGGAATTGAGGCTTTCTCAGGCTCTTAATGTGGATATACTGGCTCTTCATTTCTTATACTTCCTTGGAGGAAATTTTAAAGATTGTATGCCTTCTCTTGATTGTGCAGAGCTAGGTTGAGTGCTGACAGCCTCTGGTTTGCTTTGTCTAAGATGGTGCTGAATTCTCAAGTTTGTATGCTGTCTCCCAGTCCTGCAGAATTGGGACACCTTTCTGCACATGCTCACTAGCTGTCTGCAAAGGCTTGCTCATGTTGCTCCTAAGGGTGCACTCAGGGAGCCAGCCATGGGGATGAGAGTGTGTGTGGGTGAAGTATATGGATGTAGGGTGTACCCATTTGCCAGTTGAGAGCATCTTCAGACAAGGTGGCTTGTGGTTGGGCATCCTGCATTGCATTTATTATGATCCATGTACTCTTTTCTATTCTCTGAGAGCCCTGCTACTCCCTGCTCCCCACTCATGTAGTACATCTCAAGATTCTGTAGGGAGAGGAAAAAATGGGTTTCTTTGGCAGTATAACCTGCACAACTGGGGAAATTGGGCACTTACACATTCTCACTTCACCTGTGGGAGCAATCACAGACTGAGAAGCTCTTTCTTGGCACCGTGTTGTGCACCTTGAGGGAAGGGTGTCACAGGTAAAATGAAACTGTTCCTTTTACCCTCTTCATTGTGCCAAATTTGGACTTTTAAAAATATATATATTTTATTGATTATGCCATTAGAGTTGTACCATTTCCCCCCCTTCATTCTCCTCCACCTCCCTCCCACCCACACTCCCCCCCTTTAGTTCATGTCCATGTGTCATAACTTCTTTAGCTTCTACATTTCCCATACTACTCTTGCCCTCTCCCTGTCTATTTTCTCCCCACTGTCTATGCTACTTATTCTCTGTTCCTCCTCCCACTCCCCTGTTGCTAACCTTCCAGGTGATCTCCATTTCTGTGGCTTTGCTCCTGTTTTAGGTGTCCACTTAGTCTGCTCTTGTTTTAGGTGTGGTTGTTAATAACTGTGAGTTTGCTGTCTTTTCACTGTTCATATTTTTTATCTTCCTTTTCTTAGATAAGTCCCTTTAACATTTCATATAATAAGAGCTTGGTGATGATTGAACTTGACCTTATCTGATAAGGGCTTTGTCTGCCCTTCCATTCTAAATGAAAGCTTTGCTGGATAGAGCAGTCTTGGATGTAGGTCCTTGCCTTTCATGACTTGGAATACTTCTTTCCAGCTCCTTCTTGCCTGCAGGGTCTCTCTTGAGAAATCAGCTGACAGTCTTATCAGAACTTCTTTGTAGGTAACTGTCTCCTTATTTCTTGCTGCTTCTAGGATTCTCTGCATTTTAATCTTGGGTAATGTAATGATGATGTGCCTTGGCATGTTCCTCCTTGGGTCCAACTTCTTTGGGACTCTCTGAGCTTCCTGGACTTCCTGGAAGTCTGCTTGCTTTGCTAGATTGGGGAAGTTCTCCTTTATTTTTTGTTCAAATAAGTTTTCCACTTGTTGCTCTTCCTCTTCCCCTTCTGGTACCCCTATAATTCGGATGTTGGAATGATTAAAGATGTCCTGGAGGTTCCTAAGCCTCTCTTCATTTTTTCTGAATTCTTGTTTCTTCATTTTTTTCTGTTTGGTTGTTTCCTTCTTCCTTCTGATCCACTCCATTGATTTGAGTCCCAGTTTTCTTCCCATCCCTATTGGTTCCCTGTGCATTTTTCTTCATTTCACTTATTGTAGCTTTCATTTGTTCATCTAATTTGCTACCAAAATCAACCAGTTCTGTGAGCATCCTGGTCACCAGTGTTTTGAACTGTGCATCTGATAGGTTGGCTATCTCTTGGTTGTTTAAAAGTATTGGCTCTGGGGCTTTGAGCTATTCTTCTGTTTGAGTCATATTTGGTCAGGTGGCGCCTGTTACGTATGGGTGGCAGAGCCTTAGGTGTTTATCAGGGCGGGGCAACCCAGTCCCTGGGTTGTGATGCTGTTTGTGGGGGCAGGTCAGAGAGGGAACAGTGGCGCCTCTTCCATGCTCTCTTGGATTTGGGTCCCCTCTGCTGCCTCCCACAAGCAAACTGGGCCCCCCTGGCGCTGGTTCTCAGGTGGGCGGGCCTTATGCACACTCCAGGACCTTGCAAGTCTCCCCACCGACCTCTCCTGTGATTCTGGGAGTCTCTCCTGGCACCTTTTCAATCGGTGTTTTTAGGCTTTATTTCCTGTCGCTGGGGCCCTGGGCTGTGCCATCCGTCTCACTGCCAATTCTTGACTAGTTTATCTGCGCTCAAATGTGTGACCACCAATGGCCAACTGCTCTTCCCGTTTCCTCCCAGTGTCTGGGGTCTGGGAGCTGGGCGCCATCACGGCCTGCACTCCTAGTGTCCCAGGCACTGCGTTTTCCTGCGGTGTTCCCTCTCCACCAACTGCTGACTCCGCCCCTGCCCTTCTTACCGGTCTGGTTGAATGGTTGTCAGACTTCCGTAGTTCAGTTTTCTGTTTTGGTTGTGTTATTGTTTGTAAATATTTGTTGTCTTTAATTTTGGTTGTACAAGGAGGCACAGTGTTTCCATCTACGTGTCCATCTTGGCCGGAAGTCCTCCAAACTTGGACTTTTTCTGTTCCAGTGGTGTGCTGGATCTTTTCTGCTGGACCCCCACACTTGGTTGTGCATGGGTGATTTTCAAAATAAGTGTTTTTTGGGAGGAGGGTGGTAGGAAACTCTTATTTTACTATTTCGATGACATCAGTCTTTATTAATGTGCTTTATGCCACCCAATCTTAGATTCGTCTTTTATATAATTTTATTAAAATGAAAATAGGCCTGGCTATTGGTTGGTGTGACTCAGTGGATTGAGTGCTGGCCTGCAAACTAAAGGGTCACTGGTTCAATTCCCAGTCAGAGCACATGTCTGAGTTTTGGTCCAGGTCCCCAGTAGGGGATGTGGGAGAGGCAATCACATATTGATGTTTCTTTTTCCCTTTCTTTCTCCCTCCTTTCCCCTCTTCCTAAAAATAAAACATAAAAAATGAAAATAAACTTTGTATACTATAATATTTGTATCTGGCATTTCTTTCACTTAGCATATAGTTAACAGTTTTTCCATGTCTCTAATTAGTTTATCAGTAGTCAGTGGCCTTTTTTTTTTTAACCTTTCAAATCCACTTTTCTTTTCTTCTTCACACACAGAATTTTACACATTTGTTTGCAGCTGTAAAATCACTTTGTATTTGTCAGTTACCAATGAAAACTTTCACCCCTAAAACTTTTCTGGTATCACATATGACAGTTAACCAATGTTAAATCTATAAAATATTTACATGGTACAACACATTAAGCTTTAGACACTTGGCAATTAAATAACATAAAAATAGGACAAGACACCCATTTTCAGAATCAGGTGTTCACAGTCCCTATCTGGTGACCGTACAATGACTCCCAAAGGCAGCAGAGGTAACAGTCAGTTACTTCAGGGGACATTGAGCACTGTGATCTAGAAGCATATTATAATGTTACCGTAGTGTCATGTAGCACCTCACCTCTCTCTCTCAGGTGGTCTCATAATTCTAGAATGTCAGGTCCAGCTGATACAAAATGAAGACAGACAACACAACATTTACCCTGTGGACATACTCTAGCTCCTACTATGCATTGTGGTTTTGAATGCATCTCTTCCTGAAAACTTGCCACAGTCATCATGGTTTTTCAGGTTGGGTGATCTAACTGCAACTGAACAGACAGGGTCCTGTTCTCATGGCACCTTGATGTATGACCCAACAATTAGTATTGGAAGAAACAGGTTTTTATTTATAATATTCTTACCTTGGGGGTGGTGAGAGCACTTAACGCTCAGAGCCCTGTTCTTCCCTGAGACCCAGCACTTCCCTTGATGCCCAAAAGGCTAAAAGCCAAAGCCAAGCCCACTAGTTCCTTATATTCTTATCTATGCTTAAGCCAGTTGTGCGGTCTCACAGCAGCTATCCTTCAGGATCTGGGAGAGGCTGTCATCAGCCTCCATGTCATAGTCCGGGAATACATGTGCTGTGTTACAGTGCATCTTGGTGAAGTCCAGGAAAGGCACAAGTACCAAGAGTCCAGATAGCGTCCAGGTCTGCAAAGCAACAGGTCAGTGTCTTGCAAGGCAGGGTCCTTGATGTCTTTGGAATCAGCTAGAGCAGTCATAATCAGAGTAGCAGTATGTTTCCTTCCTTACTGTACACTGGGCCACAATGCGGGATCTTGACTACAAAGTACATAGCTGCTTGCTTATTCCTCCCTTCACATGGCAGCTACATCATCGCTCTCCTTCCTCATGCCTTCCTCCTTACTTTGCCCTTTCCAAACCACATGGAAGCTCCCTCATGGCTGCCCGCCCTTAGTTTTAAATGCTGACAGAGGGCTTCCTGTGTGACCTCCTGTGCAGCTCCTCCCACGATGAGCCACATTGCTGGTTTCACTGTGTTATTTTAAATACCTTCTCTCGACTGCCATCCTTAGGGCAAGTGAGATTCATGACCCAGGGGCTCTGCCTCCCTGCCTCTCACACAAGTGCTATACAAACCCCCAGCTGTATCACAAGTCACTATACATTCTGAAAGTCATATACACACCTTTTGCCCCAAGGTGGAAGCACAGCTTCCCTTCAGGAAAGCCATGACTATCCACTTGTCATTGTAATGCAAAGTATCTCCCCTCTTCCCATTCCCCAACCTAGGGCTATGGGATATTTTCTTGGGATTTCCCTTGCTCTGTACCCCATTACACAACATTCTTGCACTCGACTGTTACTCCTTTTGGGGTACTGCTAGCACCAAAGCCAAACTGGATAGCAACTAATGGCTCTAGATAGCCTACATGCAGTTCCTTTCCATAATATGGAAAATATTTCAAGTCTAGATTTCCCAGGGGAGGATAAGCTGATGGAGTTGTGTTTCCACCCTTAGAAATAGAGCATTGTAACCTCAGTTCTCCTTGAGGCTTTAATCCAATTATTTTGATAATTTTCACAAGAATACAGTGTTGTCCACTGGAGTAACCAAAGTCAGGATCATCAACCCCACTGCATTCTTGAAGTAAGGCAAGAGGAAACTGACATGCTTTGTAGACTGGATCCTTCTGTTCAAAGAGTGTTCTATCAGGATAGACTATGAGATTCTTCTGTTCTTTTAAAGCATATGGCTTTGAAATTTCTTAAGTTCTTCAATGTGCCCTTTATAGAACTGTGGTTCAGACATACTGAATAAATTCTCCAACATCAACACTGGTTTTGGAAAAACCGTAAGTCCTGGACCTAGAAATCTAGTCAAAATATTTTGGAACCTCATCGTTCAGAGTCTGAAGCATAATCCATATTGTGAATGTGAAGAGTGTAGTCAGGAACCCACAAAAGACTAGGTAGAAAAGCAAAATCAAACGTCAGCTCTTAGTGGTATGTTTCATGAACTCTCTCTTGGTCTGGTTGTAGATGAAGAGCTTCCACTTGGCCAGGCTCTGGTTGAAGGACTTCTTGTCCTTCTTTGTCATGGTGTGTGTGCCTACTGCAAGGGGAGCGGTGGCCCCAGGGATGGAGGAAGCACTGAGGTGGGTTCAGGTTCAAGCAGCGCAACTCCTCACTGCCATGCTCACTTCAACCAACTGTGCTGAGCGGAGCTGGGCCACTAGCCTCATGTTTCCTGTATCAGTAGTCTGTGGCTTTTAAAGAATCACTGACTAGAATTCCATGTGTAGATATAGTATAACTTAAAAAAAAATCAGTCTCCTTTTTGAACTCCTGGTTTGTTACTAGTTTCAGGTTCTTTTATTTTTATTTTTTGCGCATTTTCTCATTGCTTTTTGAAAGAGGAAGTGGGGAGAGAGAGGGAGAAATATCCATGTGAAAGAGAAACATTGATTGTTTGCCTCACATATGCACCCCGACTGGGGATTGAATCTACAACCTAGGCATATGCCCTGACCAGGAATTGAACCTGTGACCTTTCTATTTATCAGATGATGCTCCAACCAAGTGAGTCATATCAGTTAGGGTTCTAGTTTGAGGTTCTTTGAATAAATGGTTGTTTTGTTCATTTTGCTTTTCATGTTTGTGTGGTTACCTGCCTGTAGTAATTCTGTAGATTCTGGCCACTCTGCAGTTTGTAATCACTGATGTGTCCATTCGTTATTAAAGAAAATAAAAAATATGTATGTATATACTTTTTGCTTATTTTTTAAATTATATTTTATTGATTATACTATTCAATTGTCCTGAGTTTTCTTTCTTTGCCCTCTCCACCCAGAGCCGTTTACTTTCTCAGCTAATCCCTTCACCATTGTTCATGTCCATGGGTCATGCTGGTGAGTACTTTGGCTATTCTATTCCCTATAGTGTGCTTTACATCCCCATGGCTACTCTGTGACTATTTGTATTTCTTAACACCCTCACCTCTTCACCCATTTTCCCCTTCTGCCCTCCCCCCTCCCATCTGGCAACCATCTGGTAACTAACTTTTTTTCTGTTGGTGCTTTTAAGGGTCTCTCTTTATCTTTAACCTTTGGCCTTTTAATTAGAATGGGCCTCTTTGCAGCCATCTCATTTGGGATGCTCAGTGCTTCCTGGACTTGAACGTGTATTTCCTTCACCAAATTAGGGAAGTTTTCTTTCACTATTTTTTCAAATAGATTTCCAGTTTTTTCCTCTTTCTCTTCTCCTAATGGCACCCCTATGATGCGAGTGTTGAACCTCTTGTAATTGTCCCAGAGGCTCTTCATACCGTCCTCATTTTTTGGATTCTTTTCTGTTCTTGTTCTGTGTGGTGGTTTTTGCTTCTTATGTTCCAAATCATTGATTTGATTCTTGGCTTCATCCATTCTACCATTGTTGCCCTGTAAATGTTTCTTTATTTCCACTAGTATATCCTTTGTTTCTGGCTGGATCTTTTTTATGCTGTTGAGGTCTTAACAGAGTTTCTTGAGTATCCTTATAAACAGTGCTTCGAACTCTGCATCTGATAGATTGCTTATCTCCATTTCATTTTAGCTCTTTTTCTGGAGTGTTGATCTGTTCTTTCATTTGGGTCATGTTTCTTTGTCTGCTCATTTTGGCAGCCTCCCTGTTTGTTTCTGTGTATTACATAGAGGTGCTTTGACTCTGTGTCTTGATAGCATGGCCTAATGTAGTAGGTATCCTGCAGGGTCCAGTGGCACAGCCTTCCCTATCATCCAGGCTTGGTACTTGAGGTGTGCCTTTGGTGTGGGCTGAGTACACCATCCTCTTGTAGTTGAGCCTTGGTTGCTGTTGGCAGATCAATGGGAGGGATTCACCCAGGCTAGTCAGCTATAAGGACTGGCTATGACCACTGACCACCAACCTCTGCCCTCTGTGAAAGATGAAGTGTGCAGGGGCAGGATGATGGTGCTGCTCTGTAGCTGTCCACTGGGTGTGCTAACCCTGGGGTTTCCCTGGGGGTGCAGGCCAAAGTAAGCCCCCTACCTGTGTTTTGCCGAAGGTACCCTGCTTGAGCTGTAAAGCAATCTGTGATGGCTGCTTCTTATGCTGGGCTTGGAGATTCCCAGGTAAAACCAAACTGTGACTGTAATCTGGCTTCCCTGAGGGCTCACTGAAGCCAGCTGTTGCTTGTTTGAAGGATTTAGGAGCTATACCGCCTTTCATATGGAAAAACAGCTTGGGTGGGGCAGAGCCTCTTGGTATCTCTAGGGTGGGTCAAACCCTGTTAGTCATGTTGATGGCTTCTCAGATATAGCACCAGTTTACTGGCTCTGTTGGGGGTGGATTTAGCAAAGAAACAATGACCTCTGCTCACCCTGATGTCAGATAATTCAGTTTCTCCCTGTATAGATAGCACTGGTGCCTTTCAAGCTGCTATCCCAGTGCTGGAGCTCAAAGGAGTGAGTCTGAGTAGGTGAGTCTGTGTATGAGTTCTTTAATAAGAACTCCAGAAGTTTCTTCTGACTCAATCCCCACTGGTTTTTGCAGCTAGAAGTTGCAGGGACTTATCTTTCTGGCACTGGAAGCCGGGGCTGGGGGACTTGTGTGGGTCTGGGACTCCTTTCTCCTGAGATATCCTTCCCAAATTTTTGTCCATCAAACGTTATGCATCTGGGCCCCTCCTGCCAGTCTGGATGGATGTGGTTTCTTTAATTCCATAGTTGTCAGACTTCCATTCAGCTCAATATCTGACGCTCCTGAGTGATGGTTGTTCTATCTTTCAGTTGTAATTTTGATGTGTTTGTGTGAAGAGGCAAGCTATGTCTGTCTGTGCTGCCATCTTGACTGGAAGTCCTTATTTTTATTTTTAAAAATGTCTTTTCAGGAGTCATTGCTCAGTCAGGATAGCTTGGTGCTTTTCTGATTTGTTTCTTAAAATTAATTTCATCTGTAGATCCCCTTATCTCCCTTTTTTTCCCCTTGCTATTTATTTGTTGTAGAAACTACTGATTCCATGGATCATTTAGCCTATAGAAGTTTTTTAGTCTAGATGTTCTTGATTGTATCTTTGTTGTTGTCGTTGTTGCTTTAGTTTATTTATTTTTAGAGAGATGGGAAGGGAAGAGGAAGAGAGGGAGAGAAGCATCAATGTGTGAGAAAAATATTGCTCAGGTTGCTTCTTGCATGTCCCCTACTGGTGACCTCGCCCACAACCCAGGATGTACCCTGACTAGGAATCAAATCAGTGACCCCTTGGTTTATAGGCCAGCACTCAGTCCACTGAGCCACACCAGCCAGGACAGATTTCCTTACTTTTTAAGCCTGAGTAATATTCCATTGTTTGTATATACCACCTTTTATTTGTCAGTTGACAGTGGGTTGCTTCTGCCTCTTGCCTATTATAGTGCTGTTACAAACATAGGTACACAAATACCTTTTTGAGATCCTACTTTAGAGTGATACTTTTTAATATATGTGCCTAAAAGTAGGTTTGCTGGATTATATAGTAATTCTATTTCTCATTTTTTGAGGAACTGCTGTACAGTTTTTACATAGCAGTTGTACCATTTTACTTTCCCATCAACAGCACTCAAGGATTCTCCACATCCTTGCCTATACTTGCTATTTTATGTTTGTTTATTGTTTTTTTTATTATTTATTTTTAGAGAAGGGAGAAAGAGAGGGAGAGGAACATCGATGTGCGAGAGAAAAATCTGTCAAACTGGCAGCCTTTTGCTTTGCAGATGGTGCTAAACCAACTAAGAGCCACACTAGTCAGGGCTATGTTTATTTTTTTAATAGTAGCCATCTTGACTGGTGTTAAGTGATACCTGATTGTGGTTTTGATTTGGGTACTTAGTTTGGAAATCACGAAGTGTCAGCCCGCCAACTCTGTTCTTTTTCCAAATTATTTGGTCATTCATGGTCCCTTGAAATTATGTAAGAATTTAGGGATGGAATTTTCTTCTTATGCCAAAAGCATTGTTGGAATTTTGATAGGTATTTTATTGACTCTGCAGTTCACTTTGGGCAGAGTTGAATTTAACATTATTAAGTTTTTCAGTTTGTGAATATGAATATTTATTTGCATCTAATTTTTTCCCAGCAACATCTTTGTAGTTTTCAGTGTGCAAGTCTTTTTTTTACTGATTTTTTTTAAAAGAGAGAGAAATCAAGGCATCAAATTTTTTGTTTCTTTTATTTGTGCATTCGTTGGTTGCTTCTTTTATGTGCCTTGACCAGAGATTGAACCCACAATCTTGGTATATTGGGAAAATGCTCTAACTAACTGAGCTACCTGGTCATGGCCTTTAGTGTAAAAGTGTTTCACTTCTTAAGTTTGTGCCCAAGTTTTCTATTCCTTTTTGATGCTCTTATAAATGGAATTATATTCTTAACTTCCTTTTCAGATTGTTCGTTGTTAGTATATAGAACTGCAGTGGATTTTTGTGTGTTGATTTACTGCTTCTTTACTGAATTCATGTATTCTGTTTTTTTAAATATATTTTATTGATTATGCCATTACAGTTGTCCCATTTCCCCCCTTCATTCCCCTGCACCCCCCTCCCAATCACACTCCCCCACTTTAGTTCATGTCCATGTGTCATAGCTTCTTTAGCTTCTACATTTCCCACACCACTCTTGCCCTCTCCCTATTTTCTCCCCACCGTCTATGCTACTTATTCTCTGTACCTTCTCCCCCCTCTCCTCCTCCCACTCCCCTGTTGCTAACCCTCCATGTGATCTCCATTTCTGTGGTTCTGTTCCTGTTTTGGTTGTTTGTGTTCCCTCTCCACCAACCTGCTGCGTTCCCTCTCCACCGACTGCCGACTCTGCCCCTCTTACTGGTCTGGTTGAATGGTTGTCGGACTTTTGTAGTTCAATTTTCTGTGTTCTGATTGTGTTATTGTTTGTAAATCTTTGTTGTCCTTAATCTTGATTGTGCGAGAAGGCACAGTGTTTCCACCTACGCCTCCATCTTTGCCGGAAGTGAATTTACGTATTCTAATAGGGTTTTCTCTCTTTTTTTGGTGGATTCTTTAGAGTTTCCTACATACAGGGACATGTCATCTGTGAACTGAGGTGATTTACTTCTTCATTTCCAATATCTTCTTGCCTCTTCTTCCAGTTGTTCCGGCTAGAATGTCCAATAATATATTTGATAGAACTTGTGAAAATGACTGCTTTGTCTTGGTCCTGATCTTAGGAGAAGCTTTCAGTATTTCACCATTGAGTATGATGTTTGCTGTCTGGAGAGCACTCTAGTTGTCTAGCTCTGTTAAGAGATCCTTCCCTCACTTTTCTGGTTATGAGATAGCTATAATGGAATGATTTGGAAAGCTTGTGCTGGAGAACATTTAGGCTGCCAAGTTGACCTCAGGTCGGGATAGGTGTCTGATCATACATGTGCTTTTTCACAAATATATGCTCTTTGTATTTTGTATTATAGAAAGGTATGATCATTTCTTCCACTCTGTTCCCTGTGTTTTTAGACTGAGGAAGGAAAACTTGCATTGTGTACTTATGGTTTCTTGTTGAAATCATACAAACCAAGAGCTTGGTTTTGGTAGTTGCTTTATTCTCCACTGTATCTTATTTGGTCACAGTTGCTAGGTTTTTTGTCAGGATCTTCTTCCTGATGGGCAGAAGTGTCTTTGACTTTTAGGACCTCAGGTGCTGTTATTTTTTTACCCATTTGTTTGGCAAACACTTTTGCCCTATGCATTGCCCTGGCCAGAGAATGCAGACTAGTGCAACCACCTGGAAAACAGTAAGGAGTTTACTTACAAAATTAAAAATGGAACTGCCTATTGACCCAGTGATTCCACTTTTGGGAATATATCCAATGAATCCTGAAACACCAGTTCAAAAGAATATATACTCCTCTGTGCTCATAGCAGCATTATTTACAATGGCCAATATTTGGAAAGAGACTAAGTGCCCATCAGTAGATGAGTTGATAAAAAAGCTGTGGTACATTTATATAATGGAATACCATGCAACAGTAAAAAAGTAATTCTTACCTTTTAGAACAGCATGGATGGAACTGGAGATTGTTATGCTAAGTGAAATAAGCTAGGCAGTGAAAGACAAACACTAGTCTACAGCCATACCACCCTGAATGAACCTGATCTCATCTGGAAGACAAATATCATATGCTCTTAATTTTAAGTGGAATCTAATGAACAAAATAAACTAATGGGCAAAATAGAATCAGAGGCACAGAAGAGAGGAACAGACTGACAGTTGTAAGAGCAGAGGGGAGAGATTGTAACTGGTTGAAAGAAGGTGAAGGGATTAGGCAAAGATCATATGGGGGGACCCAAAAAAACCCAAAATTGTGTTCTGGAGAGCAGGTGCCTTATAGTACAGTCTTCTCCCACTAGGCAAGTGTTCTAGGAACCCATCTGTATTCAGTGTATCAGCGTTGTTGTGAGAGGCTGTGTTCAGCTTAAGTGAAAAACTTTTTTAAGACTCTTTCAGTGCATTTGCCCATTTCATGATGGGTGATTTATGAGTGCACCTGCCCACACTGCACTGAGTGTTTAGCAGTTTTTTTTTGTCATAAATGACTTGACCCTGGCACCCCACCCTCCCTATTCACCTGATCTTGCCCTGAGCAACTTCTTTTTTGTGTGTCTCCCTGGACAAGAAAAGTCCTCAAAGGGAAATGTTTTGCTGATGTCAAAGAAGTAAAACAAAAAAGGGCAGAAGCAGTAAAAGGCATAAATGTCAATGAGTTCAAAACTGTTTTGAGCAGTGGAAAAAATGCTTGCATAGGTGTATTGCATCAGTTGTAGAGTACTTTGAAGGTGACTGAAGTTTAAACATGTAAGAATAAATACATAGTTTTTAATAAATAAATTGTGTTTTTTGGGGGGTTCCCTGTTGTATATGTAACACCCATGCATGTGAAAAATGTTGTGGGGACCGACTGGGGGAGGGAGGGGAGGGGGACAAAAGGGAAAAATTGGGACAACTGTCATAGCATAAACAATAACAAAAAGAAAAAAAAGTTTTTTTAACCTCTTTTGGTTTAGTCAGGACTACCAGAGAGGAATCTTCTAGCTTCCTACTTAGTCTTCTGACATTTCTGGAGCTGAGTAGGGGAAGAGTGCCATAATTCTTAATTTAAGTATATAGTTTGATCTAGAACAAAGTGTGCTTTTTTAAAAAAACAAAAATTAAACTCATACACAATTGGTAAGTAGAGGGATGATTTAGTGTAATAGAACATCTTATCAGTTCATAAAGGATTTCCCCCATCAATGAATGTTTTAGTGATCACACAAGCTTTCTTGTGATTAAGAGAAGCCTCTATCAACATATGAAGAAACTGTGACAGATTGCCAATCCTCAAATTCCTTTTGTGGTTAATTGTGTTTAAGGACCCTTGTATTTTCTACTTTGTAAAACTCTATGTAGAAGGTGAAGTAGGTGCAAAGTCATTAAAATGAAGGATACATGAGAATGGTTATGTTTGATCTTCAAGTTTTGGGGAAATAATTTTTATTAGAATAGAATGCTCTCAGTCACCTTTATATCAAGATGGAGCATGGACTTCATGGTTTAATGTTGCAGAAGTTTGATTGACACTAGTTAGGTGCAAATGCCAATAAAGATTTAACTGCTAGAATTCTTTATTTTATTTTATTTTTTTAAAGATTTTATTTATTTATCTTTAGAGGGGAATGGAAGGAGAGAAACATCAACGCATGGTTGCCTCTTGCACATCCCCCGCGGGGAACCGGCCTGCAACCCAGGCATGTGCCCTGACTGGGAATCGAACTATGCTCCTTTGGTTCGCAAGCCCGCGCTCAATCCACTGAGCTACACCAGCCAGGGCGGATTCTTTATTTTAAATCAGACTAGTTACTGATTTTGTCAATGCTCTGGTTATAAAGTTTCATAGGTTTGGAAGTAGTCTGCTTCTAGCATTGTTTTATTGTTAGGCTCATCATTCCTTAGTGCAAGATTTTGCATCACATGAAGCTCATCAAGAATGCATACATGACATAGTAAGAAATGCCTGTGTAGAGACAGTTATATATTTTCAGTTGCCTGCTTTTCTGAAAATCAGATCTTTCTGCTTCAGCTGCTCCAGAGAGGAAACATCTTTTGGGTGGGGGAGACAACACACACACAGAGAGGGGAGAGGGACTATAGCAGGTGTCAGCTTCTTTATAAGACTAATATTTTTAGTCCCACCTATATTCTTGCTTTCAGAGGTACTTAGTGTTTCCAATTCCCAAGCCTTCCTGACATTTCATGGGACAAAATTAGCCTGTTTCTGTTCCCTACTATCAGCTTGACATTTTTAACTTGCTATGATTTTGTCATTCTTTTTATCATTTTCTACCACAATGTGTTTTGGCCTCTCTGTGTTTGCTTTATTTTCTCTTGTTTTTGTGGAATTTTGGGAGGGAGTGAAGATAAAACTGTTATGTTGAATCTGACATGCTTAGCTGGAAAAAATTAATTATGAAATAGGTCAGACCTATAGCAAAAATCCCTAGAAGATACACGTGTCTGCTAGATTCAATAGGTGTTAACATTTTATATTGGCTTTTTAAAAAAAGAAATGGGCACATAAAACAGTATTCAAATAATGTACTATGAAGTTGTACACCTGACACCTATATAATTTTATTAAATAGTGTCAGCCCACTAAATTCAATAAAATGAAAAAAAGGAATGGAAAAAATTGTCTCATTCAGCTAAAAACTACTACTTCTTTCCTATCTGTCCTTTCCCCTAGATGTAATTAACTATTCTCTTAATTTGATGTGTTTCTTTATGGTGTATGTATTTGTAATATAATTGTATATGAATTCCTAACAACACAGGTTTTTATTTTTGTGTTAAAAAGTTAACATAAGATAACATACAGTCTATCCTTTTGCAGCTTTTTCACTAACCATTTTGAATTTGAATATTAAACATTTTGATAGAGATTTTTATTAACCTCATTACCTATTTATATATTAATGACAATATTTATATTCTAATGGATAATATTTTTTATTTTACTTAATTTCAGTTTGGGTTCTTCTTCTATCACTCTACTAAAAGTAATTTTTTCTTATTTTATAGAAAAAAGTTCCCTTCATGCAATTATGATTTGGACTTACAAGTATATTTTTTGCAAATTACTAAGAAATAAGGAATACAAATTATTGATATTTAAATTTTTCTCTTACACTGACTTTGAAATAGGCATGCTGAGTGTTCATAAGAAAAAACTTTTGTAAAATAGGCCCTTTCCCTTTTTTTGTTTTGTTTTAAATTTTATTTAATAATACATGTATCTTGCTTAAAAAGTTGAACAGTTTTGCAAGGCCTAAAAAACAGTAATCTGTTGCTGTAGCCTCACTTTTTCTGGTCTAGAGGTAATCACTTTCTTACTGTATCTGATCCCTCTCAACTCAGCTTTCACCTTCCTTTGTTTAAAAAAAGGATTTTTAAATTTTTGTCATGCTTTTTTAATTGTTTTTGAATTATAGTATTGTATATTTATGTTATTAGGACTATATAAATATTGTTCTACAAGAGGCACACTGGTATGTTGCAAGAATTTTTAAAACATGCATACGTGACTATATGGTCAGGGACACTGACCTCTTTTTTTCTTAGATTGTCAAGTAAAAAAATGACAACACCCAACACAACTTAGCCATCTAGTGTGGATGAATCAAAATTATATCTATATTTTTGTCAGGCAAAAAATACATTTTTTGTGTGCCCCAGAATTTTAGTGATTAGTTTGTGTGTTCCATGAGATGAAAAAGATTGAAAATCACTGGTCTAAATGATTAATCCTATTGTTATTTCAGCTGTGTATTACCTCCTATCGAAGGGTCTGTTGGTCTGTTGACTGACTTCTGTGGAAGGAAGAGGATTAGCTTTTTTACTCGTCATGCTTTTCCAATTGTTTTTGAGTTAGTATTGTGTATTTGTTATTGGGACTATGTAAATATTCTGCACTGCTAATCAGATAGTATACTGTAGTTACACTTTAAAAAATATATTTTATTTATTTATTTTTAGACAGGGGAAGGGGAGGAGAGAGAACATGAGAGAAATATCAATGTGTGGTTGCCTCTCGGGCATCCTGTACTGGGGACCTGGCTTGCAACCCAGACATGTGCCCTGTGGGAATTGAACCAGCTACCCTTTAGTTCACAGCCCATGCTCACTCAATCCACTGAGCTATACCAGCCAGGGCCTGTAGTTACACTTTTTGCTTACATGATTTCTTTCATTCCTGTGTTTAGTAGTGCCAAGTTTGCATGCATGTGTATTGAGCTTCTGTCAACATTTATCATAATCCCTTTAAAAGAGTAAAACATTTTCATTTAAATCAAATGTAAACTTACATTTTTAGGACCCCCGTGCCCCCCCCCAGCAAACCATCTTACCTAGAGCCCTTTTATTCTCTTGGTTGCTGTCTCAACTACTAGTGTTCTTGGGATCAGTGTACAGTGCATCCCACTGTACTTGGGATCTTTCTTCCCATCATCTGGAGCTTGTCTTTAAACATGAACTTCTTTACCTAGAATGCTTTAATTTCTCTTTTTCTGTTTTTAATATCTAAATTCTTAACATTCCAGTTTTTGCTTAAAAATTACCTGTTCAGAGAGTCTCTTCCTGACTTCCCATTCTAAGGTGGGTTATGCTTATTGGATACACAAATATATTCTACTTGGTTTCTTTTTGGCATTTATCAAAATATATATGAGTATTATTTATTTACATCTTTTTCTATTCTTCACTAGACTAATACATTTCATGAGGTGGGGACTGTTGGTATTTCATTTACCATTGTCTATAGCATATACAGTGCTCAACAAATATTAAATGAATGTGTATATGATGACTCAGTGAAGATTGAAATGCCATGGGTTATGTTATCTTGTTGGACTTCATCTAACATGGAGTTGGCAAACTATGGACCAGTGTGCCAAACCTGGCCACCTGGTCTTTTTGTAACATGACCATGTTCATTTGTTTACATATTGTCAGTGACGGCCTTTCAGGACACAGTTGGAAGAGCTGCCTAGTTGTGAAAGTGACTCTATGGCCTGCAGAGCCTAAATTATTCCCTTCCTGACCCTTTATAGAACATTTTGCTGATCCCTGATTTTATTCAATGAAACATTTTACATTAAAAGAATTATTTGGACCATTAGCTAACTGCCAACTTTATTTCTTTTTTTCTAAAAGATTCTTTTTAAAAAAAAAAGATTTTATTTATTTATTTTAGACAGGGCGGAATGGAGGGAGAAAGAGGAAGAGAAACATCAATGTCTGGTTGCCTCTCACATGCCCCCAAGTGGGGACCTGGCCCGCAACCCAGACACGTGCCCTGACTGGGAATTAAACTGGCGACCCTTTGGTTCACAGGCTGGCACTCAATCCTTTGAACCACACCAGCCAGGGCCTAGCTTTATTTCTTTACACAGTTTCTCTTTTGAATTAAAAGAAATATTTTATGTATTTATTTTTAGACAGAGGGGAAGGGAGGGAGAAAGAGAGGGAGAGAAACATCAATGTGTGGTTGTCTCTCAAGCATCCCCTAATAAAAAAAAAAGATTTTATTTATTTATTTTAGACAGGGCGGAATGGAGGGAGAAAGAGGAAGAGAAACATCAATGTCTGGTTGCCTCTCACATGCCCCCAAGTGGGGACCTGTCCTGTAACCCAGACATGTGCCCTGACTGGGAATCGAACCGGCAACCCTTTGGTTTGCAGGCTGGTGCTCAGTCCATTGAGCCACACTAGCCAGGGCTCTCTTTTGGATTTAACTTTAGATTTCTTGGTGGTGGTAGTGGTGGTGGTGGTAGTGGTGGTGGTGGTGGTGGTAGTGGTAGTAGTAGTAGTAGTAGAAGTAGAAGATCATATATAAAATTACAGTATATCAGTCCAGGTCCAATCAGGGAATTGAAGAGGGAATTTAATAAAGAGAAGTAATTACACATATATTGAAAGAGCAAAGATGACATCAGAGGACACCCAGAAAATGATGATGACAGTGATGATAATTGCAGGGAACATCGTTGTCCCTTAAGTGTGGGAGAACAAAGGAAAGAGGGTTGTCAAATTCGAATCATTTATAGGTGGGCCCATGTGAAGGAAACTAGGACTTCAAGGAAGGGATGCAGCCTGGCTAATCCTAGCACCTCTAAGACAGGTACTGTGAGATAGGTTCTTAGAAGCTAGAGGCTGGAATCAGTGCTGCTGCTGAGTGTTGCTTTGACATACAGCAAGCTAACAAGTCCTTGGTCTCCTCCTACCTTCCAGTCTTTTTCTGGTACTGTGTGTGGCACTGGAAGGTGATCTTAACAGGAACCAGGAGGAAATGAAAAATGTAGCTCATAGAGTCCCAGCCCCAGCATTACAAAGCAGAACAGAAGGGTGGGTTTGAAGTTGAGAGACAATACCAGAATAACTGCAAAGTGTCTTCCTTTTTTCTGCTCAGAATTATATGTATTAAAAAATTTCTTCTTAAGCCCAACTGAATCATTCATTAAATAAACCAAGATTTATTTTTTGGGGTGAAAGTAGTATTTTCATTTGTAAATCTAGGTATGTTTTGGTAAAGTGTTGGTTGACTTTAATATTGGTTTAGTGTTATTTTTTCATAATTAAAAAAATTTTTTTTACTTTATTTTAGTATCAGATATAGAAGGTGGTGATGGACTGCAGCTCAGAAAGGAACATACTCTCAGAATATTTGCTTATATCAATTCTTGGACACAGAGGTATGTATCCTTAAGTATTTTGAAGACTAACTTTGTGAATTATATTTTAAATTTGCTTTGTCATCAAGTTTTCCTTTTAGGATATTGGTTTGTATACCTTTAGTAATGAAATGTCAGTTTATCAATATTTATTAAATCTTCTTCCTTACTTGTGGGGCCATTTACGGTTTTGTTTTTAAAACATAAGAATAAAAATTTTTTTCTTTAATCTCTCCTTCATTATTGAGAAATGTAGGCATGATCAAAATTCTAAAAGCAACTATTTTGAGAGATTAAAGAATTATGGTATAGCTAGGGACCTATAACAAACTTAATATTTAAAAAAAATCACTATGGTGGTAGAGGACACTTTGATAGTTCTGGAGGGCACTTGCTAATTTGTTCTTTTTCCAAAACATTTATGTATCCATTTAAAAGTAATACATATATTGAGAATATAGAGAATAAAACTTTAGGGAATTATAATCATTAATATAATCAAAGTTTGTTACAAGAATTTGCAAATTGCTGTCCCTCTACATGATTTGGGCATGGCTAAATGTTCTTTTCTTTTGTGTGCCTGTCCTGTTTAAACTTCTTAGTTCTTCTAAAGTGTTTATAGTTAAAGAATATTTGAAGCATTGTGTGCAATTATTAATGAACATGTTAAATGCAGTGATGACATAAATGAATGTCCTGAGACACACAGGCTAGCTGATAATAATTTATCAGAATATTTTAATTTCAAAAAGCATTTCCTATGCAATAACATCCCTTTTCCATATTTTTGTCAATAAAATCGGTCAATTCATTTTTAAAAAGATTGATTTTAGTTATTTAAAACTTCTGTGCAATCATTATTGACATCTCTTCTTAGTCTCAACATGAATTTCATTTGACTAAATTTAGCAATGGTTGCTGTTCGTTTCATTATGGGTTAAATAGATGATTGGCTATTTTATAATACTAGTTATTAATGAATTTAAAATTCACATTAATAGCTTATCTGTGACTGGCATGGCTCAGTGGATTGAGTGCTGGCCTGCAAACCTAAAAGTCACCAGTTCAATTCCCAGTGAGGGCACATGGCTGGTTTGCTGGCCAGGTCCCTAGTTCGGGGTACAAGAGAGGCAACTGCACATTGATGTTTCTCTCTCTTCCCCTTCATCTAGAAATAAAAAACAAAAATACCTATATTTTTAAAAATATTTATTTATTTATTTTTAGAGAATGGGAAAGGGAGGGAAAAAGAGAGAGAGAGAGATTTATTTATTTATTTTTAGAGAGAGTGTGTGGTTGCCTCTTGTGTGCCCCGAACTGGGGACCTGGCCCACAACCAAGGCATGTGCCCTGACTGGGAATTGAACTGGCAACCCTTTGCTTAGCAGTCTGGTGCTCAATCCACTGTGCCACACCATCCAGGGCTTAATTAAAGTTGTTAAAATATATTTTAGAAAATGAAATTATATTAAAGGGTACATAAACTAAAGTGTGAAAAACCTGAACTAGAAATACTGTAACATTTATAATTCTACTGACATGCTGATGTTATGAGCAGTTTTTAATTGGTAGTAAAAAGTACCAAAAAGTAGACGATTACACTCTGTCATGCTGATTGATATGAAACAAGTGACAATAACATACCCAGTTGGATCCCAGTGCTTCGTAGTAAAATTTTTTGCCCATTCTTCTGTCTTTGTTCCTACCCATATCTTCCAGTTTCTTTCTTGGGCATTAGAGAATATTATTGCCTAGATTAAGATTGTGGATAAATGGCTACTAATAAAGCACAGTTATTTTACAAAAAAGATTTTTAACTTGGGGGCTCATAACCACTGAAGTCCATAAATATATTTTAGTGCTCTAATGAACCCATGGCATTTCATACAAAATGTTCTTTATAGATTTTCTGGGAGAGAAATTGTAATATCTTTCATAAGATTATCAGTGGTCAAGAATCATTTTTTCTAGTGTATTGACTATAGGTAAAGGAGGATGTTCTCTTAAAAACAGGGTGTTGATAAGAATTTAATAATTTATAAGCATTACAAACATTTTAATATCTTATGTATTTTTCTTCCTGTTTAAATGATACACTTATAAAAGTCTTTGAGAAAATACAGAGAATCAGACTTTAAAAAATAATGCCACTATCTAGAGTAAAAACTACTGTTTTGGTCTAACCTAGGTGTGAGATTGTGAACAGTACAGTTTAAGGTTTTACTATACGTCTGTTGGGTAATTGATTTTTCACATACAGTATACTGTATGCTCAGTCTCTTCATGTCATCAAATGTTATATGTTGTCATTTTAAATTGCTGTATAACAGTCATGTAACTATCACTCCTTTGTTTTGTCTGTAAGATTAGGAAAGTTAGTTATGTAGGTTTAACAGATTATCATTTCCTATGTTAAACAAGTTTTTAAAAATTGATTTTAGAGAGAGAGGAAAAGGTGGGGGAGAGAAACACCAGTTTGTTGTTTCAGTTATACATGCGTTCATTGGTTGAATCAAGTATGTACCCTGACCAGGGATGAAATCAACAACCATAGCCTTGGGACAGTGCCCTAACCAACTGAGCTACCCAGCTAAGGTTTTGTTTTTTGTATTTTTTGTTTTTTAATTAATTTGAGAGAGAGAGACAGACAGACAGACATAAATAATTTGTTCGTTTCACTTATATCTTCATTGGTTGATTTTTAAAAAATTTAATTTTGTTTTACTTGTTGTTCAAGGACAGTTTTCTTCTTTGGTTGATTCTTATAGGTGCCCTGACTGGGAATCAAACCTGCAACTCTTCTTAGTACTAATTTTTAACATTTTTATGCATCATTACAGCATCTCCCTCCCCAACCTACCCAATCTTCTTTGGTCCTTCCTATTCAATCTGTATTCATTTCTCACTAGGGTTACTAAACAGCTATCTTTTCTTCAGATCATCATTTAAATTTCTTTTGCTTTTCTATTGTATTGCATCTCCACTTTTCTGGACTCCATGTTGTCATCTTTATTGCTTTACTTTTTTGTTTTGTTAGGAAGACAGTTTTTCTGAGAAAGGAAAGTGGGAAGCAAATGCTTTTTAGACTTTGCTAGGCCTAGAAAATGTCTGTTCTACTCTTTTATTTATAACATGTTGGATACAGAATTCTAGGTGGAAATTATTTTCTGTCAGAACTTTGAAAGTGTTGCTGCATTGCATTATAGCTTCCAAAATTGCTTTGGAGAAGTACTGGGTATTTTTATTCCTGAGTTTTTCATTTTCATTCTTCACCCTCTGAAAGTTTTTAGCACCTTTGTTACCTCAAGTTTCAGAAATTTCATGGTATGTGTTTTGATGGGTTTTTCAGTTCTGAAATTTAAAAAAATTTTCATAATTTTCTCATATCCATATTTTCTACTGTGTCTTCTTGGACATAATTATTAGTCAGATATTATACCTCCTTGATTGGTGGTTTACTTTTCCTTCCTGTTATCTTTCTTTGTCTACTTTCAGAGAGATTTCTTCGGTTTTACCTTCTGAACCTTGTACTGAATTTTACAAATTACTCTAATTTTAATTTCTTTTTAAATTGTAAATGTATATGTAAAAACTATGTATTTTGTATTCATATATATCAAAGGGCCCTGTTTTGTAATTTTAATGGATTTACTTATATTTTTATTTCAGCAGTCCATTATCTTTTATGTCTCTGAGGATAACAGTGAATTAAAATCTCTTTTTTAACTTCTTCCTGCATTTTATCTACTTCTTCTGAATTTTTTTTCACTGTTTGTTTTGATCAGCCTTTGGTGCTGCAGCTTTTTCTGGAAAGTCTTAACTATCCTTTTATAGTTAAGAGAGGGCACTGAAAGATGGTTTGGAAGTTCTTTGTGAATGGGGCATTTCAGATGTTTGCTTCTACTTTATGATGGTAAAATGGTGAGCAGGCTTTAGGGATAAATGAACTTTTCTCTTAGATTGTTCACATTTTCTAAGAAAGATATCTTTAAATCTTTGGTTTTGAGATATGTTAGTCTGATTGTTGGACAAGGAAGGGTACTTGGGAAGCTTCACCACTCAGTCATTTCATTTAATTATTTTGCTTTTAATTTCTTGTATTATCTTCAGTATCTGGTGTTCCTGAGTTTATCTTGTTCACTTTATGTACAGGAAGAACTTGGTTCCCTGGGTCAACTAGGAACAGTATCCCATTTGCTATGGGAACCTGCAGGTTTTAACTGAATCTTTCATTTAGTCTTCTTTTTTTTTTGGTTCCATGTTTCATCTCTGACTTCAGAAGTATCGATAATCTTGAGTCCTGAGTGTTTCCAGTGTTCTGTGGAGATCTTTCTTTTTTGCTGATATGTCCTTCTGTAGCCCCTTCCAATTTTATTTCTTCCACTCTTAGTTATTTATTGTACCACCCTTTTCTAACCTGTCCTCCTTTCTTCTGTGATCTCTTCCCTTACAGAGTTGGTCTCTTTTTTCTTTCCTTTTTCTTTTTGCTATATTTGTAGTGGGGTTTAGAGTAGAGAAGAAATAAATTGATGTGTAAAATCAAGTTGGGCTTAATTGAAAGTGATGTTATTTAAAAACAAACACTTTTCCGCCTTGCTTTGTGGGTAGGGCATATAGAGAAATGCTGTATTGAGAATTCAGATAGTTAGACTTCTCAGAATTTATGTACCATATGATAATTTTAGAAGGGAGTGTGTGTGTGTGTGTGTGTCTGTCTGTCTTAGACTCTCAGCTCTCCCTGAACTTACATAGTTTGGGTCTGTGAGGACCTAGATCCGCTTCCCATTACTTGGTTTATATATCATTTTTGTCTTTTAAGATTAGTTTCCTACTCAGGAATCGAGCAGTTTAATGCTCGTTTCCTGACAATGCATTTTTAAAGTAAATTTGACTGCCTCTTTGGCTTTCCTAGCCCAAACCTGACTTCAGGTTTTTTTGTGGGACTTGGGGAAGATTCAGAGTCTATTTTCACAAATGAAAGATACTCCAAAATATCCTCTTTGAACTTGGTTTTCTTAAACCTAAAGGAAGAAGCTATTTATCAGACAGGCTTTATTTTTCTTCTTGTATAAATTGTGATATTATAGAATTTTAAAACTAGAGGAGGCCTTAGAGGTAAAATCCCTTTCATTTTGCTACTGATAAAACAGGCGTAATGTATCATTTGTCTGTTTCTGTGTAACAAATTACTCCAAAAGTGGTGTCTTAAAACAACAGTAAACATTTATTTCCTCAGAGTTTGTATGGATAGGAATTTGGGAGTGGCTTTAGCTGGTAGGTTCTGGTTTTGATTTCTTATAAGGTTATACTCAAGATGTTGGTCAGGTTAGTCATCTGAACATTGTGTGGGGCTTGAGGATATTCCAAGTTGGCGCTCTTACGTGGTTGGCAAGTTGGTGCTTGTTGTTAGTATTGTTAGTATTCAGTTTTTTTTCTTCATGCGGACCTCTCCATGAACTCCTTGAGTGTCTTACAACATGATAGATGGTTTCCCACAGAGTGAGTGATCTGAAAGAGAGCAATGCAGAAGTGGCAATGTCGTTTATGATCTAGTCTCAGGTGTCATACCCCGTCATTTCTACCACATTCCATTCATTAGAAGCCAGTCATTAAATGTGGTTCACATTCAAGGGAAGGAAAATTGACCTTCACTCTTTAAAGGAAAGAGTATGTGATCATACTTCAGATCTGCCATACCTGGAGAAATGTCATTATTTTTATATTTTTACATGGTCGTGCAAGGAGTTGGTGATCTGTCTGGACTACAATATAGATGTTTTGACTTATTTTGATAATATAACTAAGTAATAATTTTAAGTAGTAGTTGCTTAACTGTCATCCATTATTGGATGTGGTTATTATAACCTGGTACTGGCATATCATTTATATAACGAATTCACCAGAACGTTTAGATTTTTTACCATGTGCTAGGCATTGTGCTACTAATTGAACTTTCTGAGAAAACTAGATTTGTGTGTAATAATTACTGACTCTTACTGTGTATATATATTTTTATTTTATATGGAGTTTGATGTGTGTGTATTTGTGTGTTTGTGGAATTGCTAAACTGCCAAATAGGGTAGGAATGCCCCTCCAAAGTAGATTTCAGGCAAAATATTAATTTTAAAATGTAGGTTTTTTAATTGACAAAAAAACCACTTACATAAAATAAGCAGCTTTACTAGAAAGGTATTTAATTATGGCCAGTATCCTGGTATTTATTAAACATATATTGAGTACTTGGTACTTAGAGAAACAAAGATATATATCATAGTTCTTATTCTTAAATAGTTCTTTGTGTAGAAGAACAGATAAATGCATATAGATAAAAGTCAACCTGACATGGTGATTGTCATGCCAGGTGAAACTGAAGCATGTCATGGTGAAACTGAAGTACCAGTTTTTGGTGTGATGCTATTTGTATAAGTTATTATGGCACTACTTCATCAGGAAGGAGGAATTTAAAAAACCATTTGAATAAAAGTATTTTAGTATTTGCTTATTTTTTTAATATCACTTAGATATAATTGTTACTTCTCTAGGAAACATTAATTTATTGATTTTTTTCTCTTCTAGGCAATGTCTATGCTGCTTCAAGGAATATAAGCATTTGGAGATTTTTAACCAAGTAGTATGTGCACTTATTAACTTAGTGATTGCCCAAGTTCAAGTGCTCCGGGACCAGCTTTGTAAACATTGTACTACTATTAACATAGATTCCACGTGGCAAGATGAGAGTAATCAAGAGGAAGAACCACTGAATACAGAAAGAGAATGTAATGAAGGAAGTACAGAAAGACAAAAATCAATCGAACAAAAATCAAACTCTACAAGAATTTGTAATTTGACTGAGGAGAGTTCTGATCCTTTTAGTTTATGGAGTACAGATGAGAAGGAAAAACTCTTACTATGTGTGGCAAAAATTTTCCAAATTCAATTTCCCTTATATACTGCTTACAAGCATAATACTCATCCTACTATAGAGGTATGTAAAAATAGGTATTGTGAATTTTAAATAATACCAAGTTATAGTTGGCAGTTTCTAACTTATGAATAAATATACAGACATTTATTATTGCTAAAAAAATGATAGAAATCACTTATAAAAATAATTCCAGTTTTCTCTAGACTATTCCTGTAATAACTTGTATCGAACATTTGTTCAGCATAGTTCTGTGAAAGGAGGGATTTATAAATTGAATTCATAAAATTGAACTATTAGTGATCTAAACATTTTGTTGATGTAGATCTGTGCTGTACTTATTTTACTCTTTCAGAAGGTAATGATTGAGGATGAGAAACATAGAATTTTGAATTTCATTCTTAGAGGCATAGGTAATAGAATTTGGAATTCCCTTCATAAAAAAAAAAGCTTAAATTATCTGTAACTGCTAGTATTAAATAGTATTTTTTTTTGTAAGTCAAGGTACTTAATTCATTCTATTAGTAATATTTTTACAAGCCTTCCTAAGAGTTCGGTAACCCATCTTAGATGTATTTAGATAATGGCATTTCTTTGTAAATATAGTGAGAATTGAGACAATTATGTGGTAATGGATAATGGTAGTGGGTTAAAACAATAGTTATTTATTATTTTCATGATTCTGTGAGTTGGTCTGGCAATTCCTTTGGTGGATTTGTGTGGCCTCATTTATTCAGCTGCATTTACTTTGAGTGTCTGGTGGGTTTGAAGATCCAGGATGGACCTTCTCACATGTCTGAAAGTTGATGTTGGCTGTTTAGGGCATCTCAGATTTTTTTCACATCACCTCTCATTTTAAAGTACATTTTGTTTCCTGTGCATTCTGGCATGGGAAGAACTGTGGCCATTGACAAATCTATGGCATGCTTTAAAAAAAATATATACTTTTCTTTAGGTGTTCTGTAACCCTTGTACTGATTTCTTTAAACTGCTTTCTTCATCTAGAAAAAAAAATAGTTCTTTACTGAAAATACTTTCACATTGAATTGAGATGTTGAAGAATGTAGCCTGGGAGGTAGATCTTTTTCCTATTGGAATGAACTCTCCATAGGAATGTTGTAAATCAGATTGTGCTCTGTCTTCTAGAATTCTTAGTCTATTATCTTGCCATATAGAAATCTTTTAATGAATTGTTTACATGATATAAGGTATTTATTAAACATTCCAAAGTGGCATTTCAGAATCATGTTATAAGAAAGAGGGGATCCATTTGTGCAAGTCTGCTGAATTTAATCTTCACACCATATGAATAGGGTTTTAATATCTTAAGTCAATAATTGAAAGATGCTAAATATAGTTTGGTTAGAGACCGAGGTAAGATGTGTGAAATACATGCAGCATTTTTTAGAAATTTTCTTCCAGTTAAAAATCTCTTAACAATAGGACTGTAGCAGTACTAAATCTCCTATTTTGTTTCTAAAATTAGTTTACTCATCAGTTATTCTTTAATGATTTAAAAAAATGGTAATCTCCAAATATAGGCCTAGCCACACTCCCCTATATCCTTTTGGAATAAAGTGCCTCATTACTGTTCTGAAGGATCATTCCATGTGACTACTTGGTCAAAAGCACTGGTTCATGAGGTCTTTGTGGTAAAATTCTAATACAGAAACATCCTTAGAAATAATAAAGGAAGAATCTCATTATATAGAATTCTTATTATTATACAAAAGTCTAGTCACCTCATATAGAATTTATATGTCCTTCTTTAATATTCTATTCATAATGGTTGTTTCCCAAGCTTCTAATGTTAGTAAAGACCTGTTATAAATACCTAAATTTTCTAGTTCTTGTCCTGGTGGCCGTGTAATTAACTATGTTAAAAGTCAGCTGTTTCAGAAGCAGGGGAGAGAGAGAGAAAGAGACAGACAGACATTGATTTATTATTCCACTTACTTACATATTGGTTGATTCCTGTGTGTGCCTTGACCAGGGATGGACCCTGAAGCCTTGGTGCATCAGAGGGATGTTCCAACCAATTAAACTACCTGGCTAGGGCCTTTTTATAGAGATATTTTTAAAACAGATTTTATTTGTTTATTTTTAGAGAGAGGAGAAGGCAGGGAGAAAGACAGGGAGAGAAACATTGATATGTGAGAAAAACATCAACCTGTTGCCTCTTGCACACACCCCAATATGGGACCGGGTCCTCAACCCAGGCATGTGACCTGACTGGGGATCAAACCGGTGACCTTTCCCTTTCTTAGACCATGCCCAACCAACTGAGCCACACTGGTCAGGGTTAAACTCATGGTTTTCATTTGCATTTCTCTGATGATAAGTGACGTGAGCATGTTTTCATATGTCTGTTGCGCATCTGTAGTTCCTATTTGGAGAAGTGTCTGTTCAGGTCCTTTGTCCATTTTTTAATTGGGTTGTATTTTTGGTGTTCAGTTTTGTAAGTTCTTTATAAATTTTGCATGTTAACTCCTTATCAAATGTATCAGTGAATATGTTCTCCCATTCAGTGGTGTGTCTTTATTTTGCTGACTTGTTTTTTTGCTGTGCGAAACCTTTTTAGTTTGATGTAGTCCCATTTGTTTATTTTTTCTTCTGTTTCCCTTGCCTGAGGAGATATTTCTGATAAAATACTGCTATGTGTATATTCAGGATTTTGCTGCCTATGTTTTCTTCTAGGATTTTTATGGTTTGGGGTCTAATATTGAAGTCTGGTCTATTTTTAATTCTTGTGTGTGGTCTATTTTTAATTCTTAAGACTACCTTCTTAAGAAGGTAGTCTAGTACATTTTGCTGCATATATTTGTCCACAATTTTCCCAATACCATTTATTGAATGAACTATCTTTAAACCATTGTCTGTGCCTTATTCCCTCTGTTGAATATTAATTGACAGTAAAGGTGTGGATTTATTTCTGGACTCTGTATTCTGTTCCATTGATCTGTATATCTGTTTTTATGCCAGTACTATGCTATTTTGATTACTGTGGCCTTATAGCATAGTTTGATATTAGGTAGAGTGATTCATCCAACTTTAGGAGGAATCTTTTCTTAGGATCACTGTTGCTCTGCAGGGTGCTTTCTGGTTCCATAGAAATTTTTGAAATATTTGTTCTAGTTCTGTAAAATACGTCATTGGAATCTTGATAGGAATTTCATTGAATCTATAGGTTGCTTTGGAGAGAGTATGGACATTTTAATGATCTTAAATCTTCCTATCCATGAATACAGTATGTGCTTCCATTTATTTTTATCTTCCTCAATTTCTTCAGTATCTCATAATTTTCCTAGTACAGATCTTTTACATCCTTGGTTAGGTTATCCAAGCTATTTTATTCTTTTCGACGCAATTGTGAATGGGATTATTTTCCTAATTTCCCTTTCCTTTCTTTTTCTTTAAATATTTTATTTTTCTTCAGAGGGGAAGGGAAAGAGAGAGGGAGAGAAATATCAATGTATGGTTGCCTCTTGTGCTTCCCCTGCTTGGAACTGGTCTGCAACCCAGGCATGTGCCCTGACTGGGAATCGAACTGCTATGCTTTGGTTCTCAGGCCCGCCCTTAATCCATTGAGCTGCACCAGCCAGGGCTAATTTCCCTTTCTGTTAGTTCATCGTTGGCATATGAAAATGCATCCAATTTCTGCATATTAATTTTGTATTCTACTACTTTGCTGAATCCATTTATCAGTTTTAGTAGTTTCTTAGTGGAATCTTTGGGGTTCTATATGTGCAGTATCATGTCATCTGTAAATAAAGACAATTTTACTTCTTTCCAATATGAATGCCTTTTCTTGCTTTTCTTATGACTTCCCACTGAGTTTTTTTATTCACCTTGTTTTAATTTAAAAAGTTATGTGTTCTTTTTAAATCATTCTTTTTTATTATTTTTTAATGATTTTATTCATTCTTTTAAAGTATACAATTTAGTATTAGTATATCCCCAAATTTGTATAACTATCACTACTATCTAATTCCAACTCCAGTGACTTCTTTTTTTTTTTTAACTTAAAAAAAAAATTATTTATTTATCTTTACAGGGGAAGGGAAGGAGAGAAGGAGAGAAACATCAATGCATGGTTGCCTCTCATGTGTCCCCTGCTGGGAACCAGCCTGCAACCCAGGCATGTGCCCTGACTGGGAATCGAACTGTGGTTGTTTGGTTTGCAGGCCCGCGCTCAATCCACTGAGCTGCACCAGCCAGGGCAAGCTTTTTTAAATCAATGTATGGTTGCCTTGGGTGTGTCCCCTGCTGGGAACTGGCCTACAACCTAGGCATGTGCCCTGACTGGGAATCGAACCGCGATCCTTTGGTTCACAGGCCCATGCTCAATCCACTGAGCTACATCAGCCAGGGCTCCAGTGACTTCTTTTTAAGTGAAGATTTTATTCCTAACCTGCAAGGCCTTTGATTATTTATGGTTTGATCATGGAGTAACATTTGTTTAAATAGATACAGAATTATTTTCTAGTTATTAATTTATTTCTGCTTATTCCTTTAAAGAAATAGGCAAATTCCTATTTATTTGTAGAAATAGAGTGGCATCATCTTATTCAATAATGTGAAGTTTGGGGAAAGAACAGAAACTTTAAAACTTCCTGATAGGTTTCTTAAGGCCTTTTAGGGATCATCTTTGTAAAATTAGAACTTTTAAAAGAAAAGTTACATTGTTTTAGCTTTTAGCAAGACTTCTTAGTGTTGTTACCTATAGGTTTATGTTAACTCTGTATACTACTTAAATAATAACGGCTTAGGATTTTATCTTCATGTATACAGAGTAGAAATATAAAATGGTAAAGCAGTTCTTCTGAGCAGCCAAAATAGGTGTAACCAAGTCTCTGAGTAACATTTTGATTTTTAAAATAGAATTCTGTTGAGATTTTCGCGTCCATGTTGAACACTAGAGATCTTTTTTCTTTTTTGCAAATTCATTTATTAGGCCATCAAAACTTTTTTTTCAGCAGTTTCATTTTCTTTTTTTTATTGTTGTTCAAGTACAGTTGTCTCCATATCCCCCCACCTCTCCCGGCTGCCCCAGCCATCCCCAATTCCCATACCTGATCCCACCCCGCCTTGGTTTTGTCCATGTGTCCTTTATAGTCGTTCCTGAAAACCCTTCCCCCTTTCCCTCCCATTATCTCCTCCCACTTCCCCTCTGGTTACTGTCAGTTTGTTCTTAATTTCAATTCTCCATGCTGTCGCAAAGGATGGAACTGCTGTGTAGTATTCCATCGTGTAAATGTATCATAGTAGATGGAACTTCTTTCTTTCTGCTGTGTAGTATGCTATTGTGTAAATGTACCATAGTTTTTTTATCCATTTACTGATGGTCACTAAGATTGCTTCCATCATTTGGCTATTGTAAATTGTGCTGCTATGAACATTGTGATGCATAGGTTCTTTTGGATTGGTGTTTCAGGGTTCTTAGGATATAATCCTAGCAGCGGAATTACCGGGTCAGAAGGCCGTTCCATTTTTAATTTTCTGAGGAAATTCTGTACTGTTTTTCACAGTGGCTGCACCAGTCTTCATTCCCACCAACAGTGCACTAGGTTCCTGTTCTCCACATCCTCTCCAGCACTTGTGTGTTTGTTTATGATGGCCATTCTGACTGTTGTGAAGTAGTATCTCATTGTGGTTTTAATTTGCATCTCTCTGATGGCTAGTGATGCTCAGCATCTTTTCATATATCTCTGGGTCTTCCATAAGACACTAGAAATCTTGACTCCTGTCTAATATTTCAGCATGGTTCACATGGTCCATGAATCTATATTTAATAATACCAGAGGAGTTTTTATATTCAGGACCTTTTGAAGATAGAAGTTTTGTTGAGAAATAATTAAAACTTTAACTGTGGCCCTGGTAATAGAGGTTTGGGAAGTAGCGTAAGGAATACACTTACTTTGACAAATGTTTTTTTCTCTTAGGACAGCTTTTAATTATTTTGAAATTTTCAGAGTTTGATATGATGCTCTCAGTTGTTTTGAAACTATTTTAGCAGGGAGGCTTAAATATATAAAACAGGTAACAGGAACTAATGCATGGGTTCCTTTGCAGGGTAAGTTTTTTCAGATCTTAATATCTTGCTTTCTCTTTATAAAGGTAACATTTTCGGTGTGACCAAGAAATACAGAATATACAAAATATAGACTTTAAAAAGCCTGCATATCTCCTTTTTCTCTATCCTGTCAAAAAAAATCATTATTATGAAGTTAGTTCAGATATTTCTAGATAATAAAATAATTATAAAATTAAATTATATTTATAACTTTTTAAAAATTTAATGTTATCTTTCTGTGTTTGTACATATGGATCCACCTTATTTTTAACAGCTCTTTAAAGGTATAACTTACCATAAGTATTACATGCTTAAAATGTATAATTTAGTCATTTAGTGAATATAAAGAGTTGTGCATCCATTACCTCACTGCAATTTTAAAACATTTCCATCATCCCAAAACATGGCATCCTCATGCCATTTTACTTTGTTATTTTTGAAGAATGCTTAAAACCTTGGATGGCTGTGCCACTGTTTATGTACCTATCCTGTTGATACTTAAGTTGTTTCTTATTTTGAGATGTTATGAATAATTTTAGTGAGCCTCATTATCCATACATTTTCTAAAACTGTTTTTACTAGCTCTTTAGGATAAGAAACCAGAAAATGAATTGTTGGATCAAAGGGAATGTGCATTTTAAATGCTGATGGGTATTGCCAAATTGTCCTCCAGCAAGATTATACTAGCTTATACTCTCACCAACAATGGATGGATAAGTGTGCTTTTTAGGTAGTTTAGGTTTTATGTATGGAAAGCACACCATATATGTTTGAATATATCTCTAGAGAATTCCAGAGGACAGTTTCAAAATCATTTAACTGAGCTGGATATTTTTAGAAGAATTGCTGCAATTCTTAAAGGAGAGGTTTTTGTTTAAGAAGGCAGAATAATGTGTAGTACATAATATAGAAAGATTTCTTTTGAGAATAGTTAACATAAACTTTAGAATTGAATCATATTAGCTTCATTTAGAAATACTACTGTTTATGATGATAAACAATTGCAAAATCTGTTTGAGTTTTATAAAATTAGCCTTTAGAAAATTATGTGTTAAAGGTTGTCATTAAGCAGTTTGACTGAATTGTATTTACTTTTTTTTTTACTCAGGATATTTCAACCCAAGAAAGCAACATATTAGGAGCATTCTGTGATATGAATGTAAGTGTGTGCTTTTTTTCATTCTCAGGTTTATGGGGAAAATCTGGGGGGGTTTTTTGCTCATGTATATTTTTTGAATTTATGTCTGATCAGTATCTTTACAGTATTGGTAATAAAATAAAAATTATTTCTGATTAACTTTTAAAATAATAAATTTTTTTCTCCTCAGGATGTAGAAGTACCATTGCATTTGCTTCGTTATGTATGTTTGTTTTGTGGGAAAAATGGCCTTTCTCTCATGAAGGATTGCTTTGAATATGGAACTCCTGAAACTTTGCCATTTCTTATAGCACATGCATTTATTACAGTGGTATCTAATGTAAGTATTATTTGGAATTGTTTTTAACCTTGGGAACAATCTTGGGACATAATTACATGAATTCATGTCCAGAACAAGCAGGTTTTGAGTGATTTACATGTATAATAATTTTTTCTGGATTATATTTTGAAAAATTGAGTATAGGAAACTCAAAGTCTTCATTATAATAAAATTGAATTTGTATAAATTACCAAATTTAAGTTGAATGGATAAATTTAGCCATTTACCTCTTGTCTAAAACAAGAATAGGTAGCTATGCACAAAAGTTGATTTTAAGTTTTCTTGCCTGGGATTTTTTTACTAGGATATTTTTGCCTTCTTAAGAGTTTTTGGTTACTTAAATAATGGTTAGCCTGCAGTACCATTACAGTGTACTTGACTTCCCTCTATGTTGCAGTTAAAGACCTAACATTCATTTCCCTTTGTAAAGATAATTCTTTTATATGTGTGGATGTCAGTTACTGTGAAGCACATAAGTATGGAAACTCTTTTGTAATCAGGGTTTCTGTGGGCCTGTACTTTATATTTTTTCAGTCTAGAGTTTTTCTTAAAGGGTTAGTGACATTTAAAGCATTTGGAGTTTGGGCATGAGATCTATTTTTTTTTGTTTGTTTTGGGAATCTTGACCACCGTGCCTGAAGTTTATATAAAAACCAGTGATTACTTTAAAGATGTTATTTACTTACAGAGAAATACCGATGTGTGGTTGCCTTGTACCCTCCCCCTACTGGGGAACTGGCCCACAACCCAGGCATGTGCCCCGAGTGGGAATCGAAGTAGCAACCCTTTGGTTCATAGGCTGCTGCTCCATCCACTGAGTGACACCAGCCAGGGCAACTAGTGGTTATTTTAAAAAATTAAAATGGACATTTATTTGGATTTGAGAAAATTTAAGGCCATTAAATTTTAGAATTTTCCGGCCACATACAAATTAATCTAGAATACAGTAGTATCCCCTAGTGGTCCATTGTAAATTGCAAAACCTGGTCATTTCTTTATGTCTTATTTGTTTTCTTGAGACATAGGTAGCATGCTTAGTAGCCATGCTGTTTCAGCTTCAATAAGGCTAAAGATCTCCAATTTTACATCAGCTTTCACACAAGGACGAAAACCCCTACATTTAAATAATGAAAACAAATAGTAGATTTTAGGGCCATCATTTCCTTGGGAAAAAATAAACTTCATGAATTATAAACAGACCACTTCTAGGTTAAGATAGGTAAGGACGGACTTTGCTGAGTAACTGTTTCTTCCACAATTAATTATAGTAAATCACACTTTGAGAAGAACATGTTACATTGTTTCCTGGGAACCAAACCATTCTGTTTATTTTCTAGGGTGATTTTCTCACTCTTAATGAGAAAAGGTGACTTTATCAGCTAGTGAGTGATACCTCCTAGAACCTGAACCTACAATCCAGAGCTTACAGCACAGGAAAACTCACTTTGCCCTGGGTTGGAATTACCAGCAAAGAAACAAAATTCTTAGTTTATCAAGTTATAGGTCAAATCTGATAATATTCTCAGCCTGTACATTTATTTTAATCTCAAAAACTTGCATCAGCAGTTCTAAACTAACAGTTTATCAGATTTCTCAATTTTGCACAAGTATCACTTCACTATTATTATGTGGATCTAAGTAATAATGGCTGCAGTTACCAGAGAAAAACAACAAAAATTTTTATGTACTCTATATAGTTTTCTTACTTTTTGTTGGGCTTTAGGTTTTCAGCAAAAGCAGCTAACCAATATTTAGCATAGGTTAGAGAAGTAGAATGTAGAGTTCTCATAGGTCTTTGTCCACTGAGATCCAGGGTGAGTTATATTTGGTTTTAACTCGCGGTACCCTACTGCAGCTCTTTGCCTGAGTTGGTCATCTCAGACATAATACCTTTTCTTAATTTCAAAGTGACAAAATCTAAGGACTTTTAGTAAATAATCCACTGGAGTCATGGGATTTATTTTACTAACATGCATGGAGAAGAGGTACAAATGAGGCTTAATAAAGAAACCTCATGAATTTATGCTTTCGAAAACAAATATGACAGATTATTAAGTAAGTAATATAATCAAAGATGCAGACTTGTACAGGTTATAGCAAGAAATCAGTGAACACAATAACAGTTTCTGAACTCTGTGACCTAAAATTATGTTTACAAAAACACTAATAAGGAGTATTAACATCAGCACTTAAGCTAGGATTATACATTTTCATGTAGCTCCACACTAGACAAGGAGACTGGGTTGACAGTTCTGTGAAGTTTTCCCTTCTCCATTTCATCAAAACTAGCTTTGTGATGTAGAACACTGCCAGTTTTTCTGCTATTGTAGGGGAGAAGGGAACATTTTTTTCTCTTTACTGAGTTTTTAAACATGTACTTAGGAGGACCACTAGATTGATCACCAAGAGGTTTTTATAGCACAAGCTATAAAAGCTCAAAAAAGAAGGAGGACATATACTATACGATTAATAGTATGTGGACTTTGGTTCTTGTAATATTATGTATCTATAGTATTAAAGAATGTAGTTTTATAGAGAAGAAGTGCTAGGTTTGCATTGTGTATGCTATGTAATTTTGGTTACATTATTTTTATAAGCCATACTTTTCTCATCTATCAGAATGGAAATATTAAGGACTCAGTAAATTATAGCTCTATTAAAATGTTTTCCTTCCAGTGCTGACATTTCTTCCTCACTTGTTTTTTTATTTAAATTTTTATTCTTTTGTGTCTGCGTTTATTCCCAAGTAAATGGTTATCATTGTCTGTATTTTCATTTTCATCCTCTCTAAGGTATCTTGTATATAATTGAATGTTTTAACCTTTAAAAATTTTGAAATATAATTGTCATAAAGTATACAAAATGATAACATATGTTATAGTAATTTATCAAAGTGAATACCCCATTTAACTACTACTCATACCAAGAAACAAAACATTAATTCTCCAGAAGTCTTTCTATGATTCCTTCAAGTCCCTATCCCATCCTTTTGCTCTTAAAGGTAAAGACAATTTATATTTTTATGGTGATCACTTTCCTGCTTTTCTTGTTTTATCACCTAAGCTGACATTCCTGAATGCTATGATTGAGTTTTACCTGCTTTGTTAATAACCATGTAAGTGGAATTATGTGCTATACATCCTTTCATATCTGGCTGCTTTTGTTTAAGGTTGAGATTTATATTGCATATAGTTCTAATCTGCTCATTTTTATTGTTATGTAATATTTCTTTTAAAAATATAACAACATGGCTCAGTGGGTTGGGTGTCGTCCCACATTCCAAAGAGTCGTTGGTTCAAATTGGGCCTGGTCTTTGGTTGGGGGCATTTGAGAGGCGGCTGATTGATGTTTCTCTCCCTTTCTTCCTCTCTTCCCCTCTGTCTAAAAGTAAATAATTAAATCTTTAATATATATTTTTTAGGTTTTATTTATTTTTAGAGAGAGGGTAAAGGAAGGAAAAAAAAAAGGGCGAGAAACATCAATGTGTGGTTGCTTCTCACATGCCTCTTGCCTGGCGACCTGGTCTGCAACCCAGGCATGCGTCCTGACTGGGAGGTGAACCGGCACCCTTTGTTTCGCAGGCCCATGCTCAATCCACAGAACTATACCAGCTAGGGCATAATAAAATCTTTAAAAAAGATGACAACATTGATTGATTACTCATGGTGAACATTTAGCCTGTTAACAAGGGATGTGGTATAAGCATTCTTTGACATGTCTTTTGGTGCACATGTGTATGAATTTTATTTGGATTAATAACTTAGAAGTGGAGTCTTCTATCATATATTCTTATGCATTAATGCTAAAGTTTTCGTAAGTGATTGTATTAATATACACTCCCCCCACGAATACCAAAGTTTCCATTGCTCCGTATCCTTACAAACACCTATTTTAATTCTTAGACATTTCTGATAGAAGTTATAGTAGTATCTCATTGTTTTGTTTTATATTTTTAATGAATAATGAGATTGAGCACCATTTCAGAGGCATAGTAGCCACTTGGATATCTTTTGAGAAGTACCTGTTTAAATCTTTTACGTGTTTTAAAAATCAAGTTGTCTATCTTTTTCTTACTGATAATATGGAGATTCTTTATATGTTTTGGATATAGGTCTTTTGTCTGACATCTATGTATTGCTGGTATCTTCCACTCTGTAGTTTTTTATTCTCTTGTGTCTTTTTCAGAGCTATTATTAATCAAACTTAACAGTGTATAATTTATCAAAAAAAATTTTTATGGTTAATGTATTATTTATGGTCGCAAAAGTCTTTCTTACTGGATGGTCATGAAGGTATTTTCCTGCATTCTAGAATTTTCATTGTTTTATTTTAAAATGTAATTATTTTTATATTTTTAATTTTTTTATTTTCATATTTTAATCTACAGTTCAGTTGGAATTGTTTTTTGTGAATGGTGTGGGTGAGGAATCAAGATACATTTCATTTTGACATAGACAACCACTTTTGCTAACACTATAGCAAAGACAGTGCTTTCCTTTTCTCTTTTTTCTATGGTATCATTTTTGTCATGGATCTGGATTCCTTACTGTATTCCATCAGTCTGTTTTGCTTAATCTCGTGTTATTTGTTTACCATCTTAATTTCTGGAGCTTTATAAGAAGGGATGCTATCTTGTGAACCAAGTTCTACCTTCCTTTCTTATAATGGACATGAAACATTATATTAGTTTAGGTGTACAATATAATGGCTTGATATTTGTATATATTGCAAAATGATCACTACTGTAAGTCTGGTTCACATTTGACACCATTCATAGTTGACAAGTTTTTTTTTCTTGTGGTGAGACCTTTTAGAACTACTGTCCTCTTAATCACTTTCAAATACAAAATATAATATTATTAACTATAGTCACCATGCTGTATTACTGGTCATTAATAGTGTTTTGTCTATTCTTGGACCTTTGCATTTGGAATCAGAGTCTAAAGTTCCTGCACATAAACTTTCTTGGGTTGCATAGAATGTGTAGATTAATTTGAGGAGAACTGTCATTTCTGCAATATTGAATCTTCTAATCTATAAATATGGTAAATGTGTTTTCATTTACATGTTCTTTAATTGCTCTCAATTTTCTGCTTCTCTGTAGAAGAAGCAGAAGCAGTGTGTGACTCTTTGTATTGTCATATGTCTTAGGTTATTCCTAGTTATATGCTATTTTTTGATGTTATAAAGATAATATTTTTGAAAACATTATTTCTGGTATAGAAGAAATATATTTATGTATATGTATAATATAGTTTTTGTGTGAATTTGTGTTTACATTTATATGTATATTTATTTATTTGTATTAATTTTTTAATAACAATCTTGCTAAAATAGTTAATTCTAAAACATCTGAAAATTATTTGGGGTTTTCTACTTAATAATCATATCTCAAAGTAATCTTGATTTTAATTCTTCCTTTCTAGTCCTATGCCTTTTATTTAGTTTCTTGCCTATTGTATTGTCTAGACCCATGAGTTCAAGTTGAATTGAAGCCATTCTTATTTTGTTCCTCGTCTTAGGAAGAAAAGTTTTTACATTTTATCATTAGTATAGTATTCTCTATAGGACTTACGTAGTTATCTTTGATTAGATTAGAGTGAAGCCATACATTCTGTATTTCTAAATTGGTTTTTAATTTGTATCCTTTGCCTTTGTCAAGGCTTAGTATGGACAATTTTTGTTCAGTAGTTTGTTTAGGATTTTTATTGTTATATTTAAACCACTACTTTTGAGAATAATACAATGTAAGTATGTTAGATTTAGAAATGGGTTGGAATATCATGCAGATTAGATTGGCGCACTTACAGTAAGAGCTTAATTCAATAAATGGTTGTTGATATTGTAATCAGTGTGTGACTCTAATATTTGTCTTGACTAGAAATCGGTGGTAATTCGATATTTTTTAGAAAGAATGATGAGATGCTTTTTTAAAAACTTGTGCTGTAATATTTGGGTTGATACTATAATACTTGGATAGATTGTTCTTTGGCAAGAAGGTAATATTTTTCACTTGACTTTACGTGTATGTGTATATATATAAAAATATGTAGGCTAAATTACTTGATAAGTGTGTAATCCTATTTATTAGTTTATCCTTTTTAAAATAGATAATGTATGTAGTTTTAGAGGCAGCAAAATACTAAATGTTCTTGTTTTTAATTAAAGTGAAAGATATGTATTCATATGTTCATTATATATTAATACTTTTTTTTATAGATTAGAATATGGCTACATATTCCTGCTGTCATGCAGCACATCATCCCTTTTAGGACCTATGTTATCAGGTATGTTTATGAAGTCTTTTCTGCCTGACTATTAATACAATACGTTCAAACAATTTATGACATAGTACAGCATTATATTGTTTTAAAGCCCCCTATACTCACATTCTCTAGAGAAATTTATAGTATATAATTTAGTAGTAGTTTGTAGTATTTTTGTTTTTAATATTCACCCGAGGATAGGTTTATTGATTACATAGAGAGGAAGGGGAAGAGAGAGAATCAGAAACATTGATAATGACAGAGTAACATTGATCAGTTGCCTCCTGGATATGCCCAAACCAGAGATGGAACCCACAACCTAGGATGTGCCCTGACTGGGGATCAAACCCCAATCTTTTTGGTTATGGAACAAGGCTCCAACCAGCTGATCCCCACCGGCCAGGGTCATATTTTTTATGCATAAGTAGTTTATATTTAATGTTTGCTTTTAAGCAGTTTATGTTGAACTTTTAAAAACATGAGTATATAAAAATTAAAGAGATTAACACTGGTTACATGGTATCCCACCATATTCAGTCAACAGATATATAGTAAGCATTATGTTCAAAGCACTGGAGATATAGCAGAGAAGAAATATTTCTCCTTTTGTGCAGTCTGTGTACAAAATAAGTGATATAGTTCATCAGACAGTGGTTAGTATTACAGAAAAATAGCAGCAAAGGTAGATTGAGTTCTGGAGGATGGGTCACAATTTTAAATATGGGAATAGAGAATGTCTCATTGAGGAGGAAGTAACGGCTGAGTTTTGTAAGTCTCAGCCTAGCAAGGAAAACTATGAAGAGGATACAGAAGAATTGTATTGATTAGACTTAGAGTATGAACTGTTACAAGTTCTAGGATTGTATTTCTTGGTAATGTTTATAAGTTTTTTATACTTTTTCTTATTTACTCACAAATGTCTGAGTGCCTACTAATTTCTTACTGTTGTTTGAGTTGTTGGAGAAAAAGTGTCAGGAAAAGAAACAGATAATGATAACTGTTATGCAAGTAAGTAACATGATAGAGAGGGAATATGCCGCCTTTCCTAAATGTGACATCTGAAGAACATGAATTAGCTAATAAGATATTAATTAGAAGGACATATTCCAGGTAGAGGGAACATAGGGGCTTAAGCTCTGAAGTTGGGAAGTATATGACATATGAAGGAAACTAGAAGCTGATTAATGTAGAATGTAGTGTACAAGTGGGTATAATTATAATACGAGGTTGGATAAGCAGGGGCAGATTATTCAGGAGATTCAAGCCATTGTAAGGAATTTGTATTTAATTTTAACAATGGAAAACTATTGAAGGGTTTTAAGCAGATGAGTCATAGCTTTTAACAGATCACTTTCAACAGGAGAAGGATGTTCACTCTCACCCCTTTTATTCAACATAGTAGTGGAAGTCCTAGCCAGAATAGTCAGGTAAGAGAAAGAAATAAAAGGCATCCAAATTGGGAACAAAGAAGTAAAAGTGGTACCTTTTGCAGATGACATGATTCTTTTTATAGAAAACCCTAAATATCCACCAGAAAAACTATTAGAAATAGAAACAAACACAATACAGTTGCAGGATACAAAATCAATGTACAAAAATCCTCTGCGTTCCTAATACTAACAATGAAATTTTGGAAGAAGAAATGAAATAAAATAGTTCCTTTTACAATTATAACAAAAAGAATAAAATACCTAGGAATAAACTTAACAAAGTGAAAGAAAGACCTGTGTACTGAAAACTACAAAACATTATTAAAAGAGGTTGAAAAAGACACAATGAAATGGAAAAATATTCAGTGTTCATAGGTTGGATAAATAAACATAATTAAAATGGCCATATTACTCAAAGTGGTATACAGAATCAGTGCAATCCCTTTCAAAATTCCAATGATATTTTTTTAAAGAAATAGAACAAAAAAATCATCAGATTTGTATGGAAACATAAAAGACCCCGCATAGCCATAGCAATCCTGAGGAAAAAGAATGAGACCGGAGGTATCACACTACTGACTTCAGGTGATACTAAAGAGCCACAATAATCAAAACAGCGCATGGTATTGAAAGAAAAATACACAGACCAATGGGACAGACTTGAGAGCCCAGAAATAAAGCCACGTGTGTATGGACAAATAATTTTTGACAAAGGGGCCAGAAACATACAGTAGAGAAAAGAAAGCCTCTTCAGTAAATGGTATTGGGAAAATTGGAAAGCCACATTCAAAAGAATGAAACTAGACTACATCTTTGTCCCCATGCACAAAAATTAATTCAGAATGGATCAAAGACCCTACAGGATTGGAAGGAATATGCTGCATAGAAGAAAACAAAGGTAGGTACTAAATGTACAGAACTTGGGCTTAGAGAAAAGAATATTTGAAAAAAAATCCCCACCCGAGGACATTTTCTCATTGCTTTTAGAGAGAAAGGGAGAGAAAGGGAAGCATGATGTGAGCGAGAAACATTGATTGATTGCCTTCTCGTAATCACCCTGGAGATTGAACTTGCAACCAGGGAATGCGTCCTGACTGGGAATTGAACCCCTGACCTTTTAGTGTATGGAATGATACTCCAACTAACTGAGCCACACTGGCTGGCGCAAGAGAAGATTTTATAAATTTGACCCCAAAGGCAAGAGAAGTAAAGGCAAAAGTACATGAATGGTACTGTACCAAACTAAAAAGCTCTGCACAGATACACCAAAAAACCAAAAAGGCAACCAACCAAATGGAAGAAGATATTTGCAAACAACAGCTCCAATAGTTGGTTAATTTTCAAAAATATAAAGAACTCGTACAACTCAACACCAAACAAGTGGTACTATTAAAAATGGGTGGAGAACATGAACACATACTTCTCCTAAGAAGACATACAGATGGCCAACAGATACATGGAAAGACGCTTAACTTCACTAGCTGTCAGGGAAATGCAAAACTACAAGATACTCCCTCACACCTGTTAGAATAGCTTTTATCAACAAGACAAGTAATAAGTAAATGTTGCAGAGGTTGTGGAGAAAAAGGAACCCTCATTCACTGCTGGTAGGATTGTAAACTGGTTACAGCCACTGTGGAAAACAGTATGGAGGTTCCTAAAAAATTAAGAATAGAGTTCCCACATGACCCAGCAATCCCCCTCTGGCTGTCTACCTGAAAAATTTGAAAACATTTATTCACAAAGATGTATGCACTCCTATGGGAGTGTCCTTTGATAGATGATTAAAGAAGATGTGGTACATATATACAGTGGAATACTTATTCAGCCATGAGAAAAAATGAAACATTGCCATTTACAACAACATTGTTGGACCTTGAGAGTATTATGCTAAGCAAAATCAGTCAAAAAGCTAAGAACCAAATTATTTCACTCATATGTGGGATATAAAACTGAAACGCATCGACACAGACAACAGGATGGTGATTTCCAGAGGCGAGGGGGTAGGTATGGGTAAAGGAAGCCAAATATATGGTGATGGAAGATGATCTGACTTTGGGTGGTGGGCACCGTGCAACAAATAGATCATGTATCATAGAAATGCACACTTGAAGCCTGTATAATCTCATCAACCAACATCTCCCCAATACCTTTAGATAAAAAAATTAAAATTATAAAAGAACACTTTGGTCTTTAATTGGATCAGAAATTATAGGGAGGTTAGAATAGAAGATAGGAGACCAATTGAAAAATTAATGCAGTAGTCCTGGAAAGAAATGATGATTACTTGTACAAGGATTGATTTTGGTGATTTTGAAAATTGAATGGATATAAGTGAAAATGAAATTGACAGGATTGGTGATTGTGAAGTTTAAGGAAAAGGGTAGTATCATGGATGACACTTAACCCTCAATTTCTCTTTGGTGATATCATTAACTGAGATGTGAAAGACTAGGAGGACTACCTTTTGACATGCCTTTGGATAATTTAAGAGTCACTGGCAAATTGGGAGTATAAGCCTGTAATTCAGAAAAACATCATTCATTTAGGAGTTGTCACCATAAAGGCAGCACTTAAAAACCATGGAAGTGAATGAGGTTATCTAGGAGAGAATGTAGAAAGAGAATAGAAGTGATCCTAGGATTGAGTCCTGTGTTAGTTTGCTTTTGCTGTATAAGAAAGCCCCCAACACTTAGTGGCTTGAAATAATAGCCATTTATTATCTCTTACAGTTATCTGGTTGGCTAGTTTTTCTGATCTGGGCTAACTTGGCTGGAAACCAGATGCTTTAGGATAGCCTTACTTATATGTCCTGTGGTTGTCTGGGTGATTGGTCATGGTGGGAGAGGGAGTTTCATATATGTCTTGCAGTTGGTTAGATGTTGTTTGGGGCATTGACCATGTCTCTTTTATCCAGCAGGCTAATCTGAGTCACTGTTCTTTGTTGTGGAAGAGTTTCCACGAGAGAGAGGGCAAGCTCAAGAGCTTTCCAGGCTTCTGCTTATGTCACATCTCTTAACTCCTTTGTCCAAAGGAAGTTTCATAGCAAAGCTCAAATTCAAGGGAGTAGAGAAAGAGATTACATCTCTTGATGGGAAGAGTGGCAAAGTCATGTTGTAAAGACTTCTATATAAAGTGCTGGGAGGAACATGGGGCCTTTTTGCAATCCATTACAAGCCCATAGGATCCCTAATGTTGAAAGGTTAGATCAAGAAGAGAAGCCAATCAAATAGAATAGGCAAGGCTTGAAAGGAAAATCAGTGGCTTGTGATTTTTGGAAGACAAAAAAAAAAAAGATATTTAAAATGCATACATTTAAAAGAATTTCGATTGGGTGGGGAAGTAGATAACGCTGTTTATATGATGTCAGCTGACATTACTAAAACAGAAGGTATATATACATGACAGGTATTAGAGAATAGTAAAGCTTTACTGGAGTTGCATAATACTGTGCTGAATGACCTGCCTCTTTAAATTTCAAATTTAAGTTGGCCTCTCAGTAAAGGACACACTGCCATGGGTCGTAAAATCTTTGAACCATCACTGTGAAATAGTTTAATTTGGGAATGTTAATCCTGGGATGCTAGGTCCTATTGTACTAACCATTTTGAAATTATGGAGCAAAGAAATATTACTGAAACATTGAGTGGTCTTTAGAAATATTTCTCAAGTTTTGTATATGTTTTATTTCTGAAACATTTCAGGTATTTATGCAAGCTCTCCGATCAGGAGTTAAGACAGAGTGCGGCTCGCAACATGGCTGACTTAATGTGGAGCACAGTGAAAGAACCGTTGGACACAACATTATGCTTTGATAAAGAAAGCCTAGATCTTGCATTTAAGTATTTTATGTCACCTACTTTGACTATGAGGTTGGCTGGACTAAGTCAGATAACAGTGAGTTATATTTGCTTTATTTTCGGTCATTTTTATTTACATTTCAGACTATCATCATCATTATAATAATACATACTATTTATGGACCACTTACCTTCTGCCAGGCACTATGCTAAGTATTTTACATGCATTACTTTGTATGGTGCTTACAAGTTTCTTTATTTTCCCTATTTTAAATATGAGGAGACTGAGGCTTAGATTTAGAAGGATTCATATGTTAGGTTTTGGTTTGATTTCAGGGTCCAATTCCTTCACTATTTTTTTTTTTTTACCTCTTCAGTTTTTTATGTTTAGAGACCAATGTTTTTAGAGAGAAAAAGAATTAGAGATTATAAGTAGTTACTTAATCCATTATCCAGGAGGAAGCCACAAATTAATGGGTCATAGGCCAAATTTGACTAAAAAAATGTTTTTGGGGGTGTACAGTAGCAAAACACTTTCAAATGGGTAGAAATCTGCATTATTGACCTTTCTTATGGGGTGGGGTAGGGTGGGGAGGAAGATCTGATATTCTTGAGTCTGTATTGCATAAGAACAATTTGCTAGAGCTAAGTAGTTAGCAACCTTCTTTAGAATGGATATGCTTTCTCTGGTTTACCAAGTTCTCCATTAGCTTTACTTGTTTCTGTTTTCGGCCTGTTTTTGTAGTGTAGTTATTCTGAAGTAGCTGGATTTTACCCATGTATTGAAATGTATAAACATAGAAAATACTTGTTGACATTTTCTCAAGTTAATTCTTAAATGTGTTTTTTTAGGGGGCCTTTTCAAAATTTTATGTTTGTAATGACATAATGCCTTGCATTAGATTTTTGTGTTTTTCCCTATTCAGCTTTTTTCCTGTAGGGTGTATAGTGAAATAAAGCATAAGTAATACTTACGGAATGAACTTATTTAATGTTTTAACATGATAAAGGAAATAGCCAGACTAATTGGGAGGTGTATGTATCTGATTATCTACTTAAATTTTATAATTTTGTTCTGGTTATTGATTATGATCTATAGATATCAAACCATGTTTCTTGACAATTGCTAACATATGTAAGAATAATTTTGGAAAACTTTAATTTTTCTAATTATAGAATCAACTTCACACCTTCAATGATGTATGCAATAATGAATCATTGGTATCAGACACAGAAACGTAAGTAGGAGCATTAATGCATGTCATACCGTATTAATATGTGGCTGTTTACATGGTAAATGTAATTGTGACTTGATTAGATTTGAAGTGTTTTCTAGAAATTCTTTGCATTTTGGCTTCATTTGTGAAGTCTTAATAAGCTTTCAGAACAATATATTGAAACATTTCTTTGTTTTTTAAGAGCACATACCAACACAGTGCTATTTGCACAAAATGCAAAAGTATAATATAGGAGAATTTAGTAGTAAAGAATGCGGTGCTGTTAGTTTTCAGAAAGCGCACTTGATGTAGGAAAAAAAAGTACTTCATTCAGTACATTTTATGGAGGAAAACCAAGTTAATAATGCTCATGTGTAAAAAGAAGTTTTTATAGCTTGGGGCTTTTGAAGTTTTTAGAAATATTTATTCCAGTATTTATTTCATGAAGTTGTCTTTTCATTATAGAAATCGGTTTTTAAATCTTAATTGGGTAATACATAATAACTTCTGCTTGAACAGAGTTATAAAGTTAAGGTACTAGAAAATTCATAATTATATGAATGTGTCATATTTCTTGCTTTACTGTAACTTTTATGCATTGATCTTAGTTCTGCTGTATGGAGCTAATCTCAGTTGAACCCAGCCCTTCATGAATTTGAAAAACCAGAGACTATGTCTCTACTCTTTTTTTCCTCCAGGATAGTGTTCTTATTTCTCCAGTAGTTCTTCATATCCTAAGGTTTTTACATTTATTATTAGATCAGTTGTTTACTTCTGGCAACATTCCTTTGTCATTGGTCCCTTCAAAATGTATTGTCCATAAGTGGTTGTAGATCTATAAATTCTGGGTTATACTAGGAGTGCTTTTTAGACTATATATATATGTAAAACTACAGCTCTGGATTTCCTTTTCGGTTCCTGAGACGTCG